>CM035428.1:62183724-62373724 GCA_020310875.1 Ceratopteris richardii
CTTGGGAGCTAGTTCCTACCGTATCTGCCATGTTACTTCTTGCTGCCTGTCTCTGTGAGAATGTACAAACATGTGTTAACATTGTACATGACAAGAGAGAACCGTTGTTGCTCCCATTACAATATTAACATGAGGGTCAAGAGCGAATAATGGGTTAGTAAGTGCTCGGTGCAAGTGTGTGTGTGGTTAGTCGTTCGGTAGACCTAGGAGTTAAGTGGAATGATGTAAAGTGATAGTGATGTGGTTAGTAAGTTATCATGGATTTACAAATGGGGTCTGGGGGTTTGTTACAATTCTTAGGCTGCCAAATGCAGCGGATAGGTTTTGCTCTAGGTTTCGTAGAGACTCTCGAGAGCTTTATAGGCGTGTCGGCTTGAAAATGAGGCTTTTTAGGGACCCATTTACAAGTGATCCCATTCGAGCTCATGGGCCTTCGTGTGTTCCTGATTGTTGAAAACGAGTGGATGCCAGCTGTGCGAGTGAATGGATCATACTGTATGGGATATGGTCTTGGTGTAGCTATTTGAGCCTGCAAACAAGCCTTAGGCACCCAGATTTGTCTTGATTGTGGTCTAGCCTTCATCGACCTCTTGGGCACCCAAATAGACTTCACATTAGCCGAAGAACTTCTGAAAGACTTCTTATTAGTGTCGTGTTGTTGGTTACTAATAAGAGGCTTTGCCCGTGTGGTTGGCTTGAGTGCAACCGAGTGTTCTCCTTTCCGCACCCACACTTGTTTCACTAGCTGAGACGTTTTGCTGCGCAGGTACGTTTGATCTCCGACATAGGTAGTACTCTGCTTCTTCTGCCTTTGATCCACCTTTGGTTTCTGCCTCCCTCTGGCCTTTGGAAAAGAAGGGAGTTCCGGTGTGGTTCTGACTCCTTTTTTGAGATCTTCATTCTTCTGCATCACAGAGCCTTGGACAAGAACAGCATGGTCAGCTTCGTGTGCACCCCTGGAGGGACCAGGAGTCTGTGCCTTTCCTAGTTCCTTGAGTGCTCCATTATTTAACTCCATTGTAATTCTAGTCTGATTCACCCATACCTGAAGAAGTCCACTTCTTAGGTTTAAGTTGACTGCTTGGTCATAAATCCAGTCTTGACCCAGGACAAGGGGTTCCGTGAGGTCCTCGTCTTGGCATACTAGCGCTTTAACTGTCATTGCCTCATCATGAATATAGAGGGGAAGCTCCACCTCGCCCATGCAAGGGGTTTCCACGCCTCCCAATCCTATGAGATATGCTTCCACAGGATCGACAGTTAACTGCAACTTTTGACAGTAAGACGATTTAACAGCACTGGTGGCTGCGCCTGAGTCAATCAAGGCCCTTACAGTCCTTGCACTCTTTCCTTGTCCTATATCTAAGGTTATGAAAGGACGTCGGTCAGTTATTCTATGTGAGCTAACACCTGAAACTTCACACATAGCCACGTCGTATCCTTGATCTGCATATGCGTCTTGCCTAGGAAGCTCTCTACCTTGTCTTCTTAGTTTCATTCTTCGTATGCGCTCTAGGGCTTCTGCTTGAGCTTCTTCTCGAATTCGCTTTTCTTCCTCTTTGCGTTTCTTAGCAGTGTTGAGTCGACTTAGCATTTCCTCTGTGATAGGTTCCTGATACAACTTAACTCTGCATCCGCTAATATAGTTTGGTAGAACATCGCCTTCTAATGTGGCTAGTTGCACTGCTCCACTTGTTGAGATCCTATTGATGATCATAGGTCCGTAGCCTCTCTTTTCTAGCTTCCTTGCATGTTGTTTCAATGTGTAAACTAAAACTAGATCTCCTACTTTCAAGCCCTTATCCTTCACATGGGCATCAAAGTATGCCTTCTGTCGTTTCTTTGCCGCATATATCCCTGCAGCTGCTCTCAGTCTTGTTTCTCCTAATCGTTCAAGGTCAAAGATCCTAGAGGAGAGCTCATGACCTGTCCATTCGTGCTCTTGTGCTATTTTCAATGTAGGTATCAAAAAGTCTAAAGGTAGCACCGCGTTTTGGCCAAATACCATCTGAAAGGGAGTGGCTTGGAGTACCGTTTTATAGGCGACTCGGTATGCCCAAACAGCATGGTGTAGTTGTTTGTCCCAATCAGAGCGTTTAGTGTTCACTAATTTTGTCAGTACATTGCATAAGATCTTGTTGGTGCTTTCGGCTTGTCCATTAGCTTGTGGGTGATAGGGGGCAGACTTCTTATGTATTACCAAGAATTCTTGGAGCAGATTTTCAATAACTTCATTTAAGAAGTGAGTGCCTCTATCACTTACAAGCTCTATAGGTAGCCCATATCTTGTAAACACATTCTCAAACAAGAATTTAGCAGTTGTTTGAGCATCGTTCTTCATCGTAGCCTTTACCTCTACCCACTTAGTTAGATAGTCTGTCGCAACAATGATGTATTCTGCATGAGAACCCTTAGCTGGGGGATTAATAGGACCTACGAAGTCTATTCCCCACTTAGAGAACGCACGTCCACCCATCATAGGTTTCAATGGCATCTCATCTTTTCGTATAGGATACTGAGTTCTCTGACAGACATCACACCGTTTCACATAGGTATGTGCATCCATGTGAAGGGTAGGCCACCAGAAGCCCGCAAATAGTACTGCCTTGATCACCCGATTTGGTCCAAAGTGTCCTCCTGCTACACCTTGGTGAGCAGTTTCCAAGATCTTAAGATATTCACTTTCATGGACACATAGTCTCAGGTAACCATCTTTACCACGCTTGTATAGATTATCACCAATGAGTGAGTAATCCTGGGCTTCTTGTTCTAAACTCCTTTTCCTAGCCAGAGTCATGTCTGGAGGGAATGTGTTTGTCCTCAGGAAGGATACTAGAGGTTCGCTCCAATCTGGCACAATGGATACTTGATACAGAGTAGCGTGTTCCACAGGCGGTTTAGTGCAACAGATAGGGCATTCCTTGCACAATTTTTGGACATCCGCTTCCATAGTCGGCCAATGCACTCCGAGTCTCTTTAGAGTCTGTAAAGTTCGTTGCTTTGAATAGTGTTGCTCTAATGCACCTACATGTGCTAATTGCAACCATTTAGCATACTCATCCTCTTCTACGCAACAAGCCAAGATCCCTTGATCTGTGTGCTTGTACATGCTTCCTGCCATGATGTGGTACTTTTGGGCTTTTACTACCTCTCTATCCTGTGTGACTATCCTTGGGTGGTTAGGCCCGTATGTCAATACTGGCACTAATGGCTTAGCCCACTGCGGCACCACTTCCAAATTAAACAAGTAAGCATCAGGAAGATCATCTGATACTCCCTGTGGGGCTTCTCCGGAGGTGAGCCTAGAGAGATGATCTGCTCTCAAATGAGTCCTACCTTTCCTCACCACAACCTCAAAGTCATATTCCATGAGCAAGAGAAACCATCTTACTAATCTTCCTGTATTGCATGGCTTGTTCACAAGATATAACAATGCTTGGTGATCAGTAAAAAATTTAAACTTATTTGCAAGCAAATAGTGTCTAAATTTCTTAACTGCATATACCATGCCTAAACCTTCTCTCTCTGTAGTGGTGTAATTTCGTTCAGCTGCATTCAACTGTCTACTGGCATAGGCAATTGGAAGATCCATATTACCTTCACCAGTAGGTTGTGCAAGCACACATCCAATGGCATAATTGGATGCATCCACATGAACATGGAATGGCTTATTCCAATCTGGTGTGGTCAAGATTGGTGCTGAACATAATCTTCGTTTCAGTTCCTGGAAGGAATTCTCACATTCATCAGTCCATTCAAAGTTAGTCAGCAGTCCGTACATGGGCTTTGCAATGACGGCATACATGTGAATGAACCGGCGGTAGTAGCCACAATGCCCCATGAAAGCTTGTACTTCCTTGACATTCTTTGGCCTGGGTAGCTCTGCTATGGCTCTCACTTTCTCTTCGTCAGTAGATATGCCATTCTTTGACACTATGTGCCCTAGAATCTTGCCTTGCCTGACCATGAAAACGCACTTTTCTGGGTTCAGGCAGACCTGATACTCTCTACATTTGTCAAAGATTTGTCTGAGTTCAGGAATATGGGTTTGTCTAATATTTGAATGAGCACAAAGATCATCAACATAGACTTCTAAATTCTTCCTCAGGAACTCTTTAAATACATGGCACATCAGCCTCTGGAAGGTTGCTGGCGCATTGGTAAGCCCAAATGGCATTACTCTAAAGGCAAATATGCCCCACTCTGTGGCAAAAGCCGTTTTATGCTGATCTTCTGGAGCTATGGCTACTTGGTTGTAGCCCGAAAATCCATCGAGGAAGCTGTACACTTCCTTTCCTGCTACTCGTTCTAGGAGATGTTCTGTGATGGGAAGCGGATAGTTATCTCGAATCGTGGCTGCATTAACCTTTTTCAAGTTAATGCACACACGCAGCTTGCCATTCTTCTTGGGCACCACTACGATGGGGGATACCCATTCAGTGTGCTCAATTTCATAGATAAATCCAGCTTCAATCAGTCTATCTATCTCTTCTTTGATCTTAGCTGCGTAATTATCGTTATATGTGTAGGGCTTTTGCTTAGAGGGTTTAGCATCTGAGGTCATGGGGATGGTGTGTGAGCATATGTCAGGGTCAACACCTTTCAAATCCTTGTAACTCCAAGCGAACACATCTCTGTATTCTCTTAGCAAGGCAATTAACACATGCTCTTCTTCCTCTGTTAGGTCATGGCCTATGTATGTGCATCTCTTCTCCCCTTGCTCTAGGGCCACTACTATTTTCTTGGTGGTTTCTTTGTTATCATAGGCCTCTCCTGCTTGAGCCTCTCGTTTAGGCATTCTTATCATGACTCTCCTGTCATCTATCTCATATTTCTTAAAATTTGCTGGGACCTCAAACAAAGATTCTTCTTTTTCTGGTGAGACTTCTCTCTTCTTTCGTTTCTTTCCTTCTTCCCTTGGGGTCACATGTGTGGCTAATCTTACATCATTTGTAAGCTCTCCATGCCTCTGGGGTTGAAATTCTACTTCATGGATGTATTCTTCATCTGATGCAAATGGTGGGTCCATGATGATTGACTCTAGGTCGGAGTCACTTGCATCCTCAAAGGCATCAGGGCTAGGTTCGCATTCTTCTAGAACTGCCTCTCCCATGATTGGCTCTATGGAGAAGACTGAAATATCATAGCCATCCTCATCACAGTGAGGTGTCCATTGTTCTTCATTGATGGCTACGTCCATTGTTGCTAGGATTTCTGCCCAGCCATGGGGTTCAAATTCCTCATCAGGAAAAACTACAGGTGCATAGGCTGGGTCTTGAATTGATCTATGTGTTTCTTTTGCACCTACCTCTCTGGCTTTCTCTCTCTTCTCTTCTTCTACTGCGACCTTGCACATCCATAAATGAGTGTCTTCATGCATCCATGAGGATCCAGACCCTATGGAATGCACAGATTCCGTGTCATCTTTGGCTCTATGGATGGGATTCCATTGGATAGGAGGGACATCTCTATGAGAGTAATCCTTGAGATTGACTTTGGTCGTAACACCTAAGTGTTGCAAGTACAAGGAATTAGTTCCCCAATCCTGTACCACTTGCAACTGTCGCATGAATGGTCGTCCCAAAATCATCTCATAGGCATGATTTTTGCTAAAGTCACATATAGCAAAGGTATGTTCAAACTCGACACCACAAGTGGTGAGAGTTATTCCTTCTAGCAATCCTAGGGGTCTCTCTATGTGACCATCGGCCATCTGCAATTTCATTCTCGTTGGCCTGAGTGCCGGCTTGCCCCAACGTTTCCACAGGGAAGTGGTGGCAATTGCAACTCCTGCACCTGAGTCCAAAATTGCCTTAGTGGTGTACTCCTGATAAGTAATGGGAAGATAGGTGTTCCCTTCTTCACCTTCACACATATCTCCTATCTTATCCAAGGGTATCTCTGGCACTGTCCTATGTGATCCTACCTGGGAACGAGATTTTGCTATCTCAGGTACTTGTTTGGTTACATGTTTCCACGATTCAGGTCTAACCTTGAGTAGCTCTTCTAACTTGAGATTGCACTGCATGTTAGTGTTCTTCACTACCTCTGTGTTCCTAGGTATGACTGAATCTTCGTTTCTTACCATGACTGTGGGTGCTCTCATACATGTGGACTTGGCTTCCCATGGGCCCATGAAATGGGGTAGCTCTTGTATGGAATTGGATTCAAAGTCCAATCTCTCGTGAGACTGAGTACTCTCATGTTCCCCATAAATGGATGGGATGTCTTGTGGGAATTGATCGTGTGCATCATCCACAAGTTCAAAGGGAGGGGTGACTTCACTTTCGTTATCCCATTTATCTTCTTGAATTTCTCGTAGGAAGTCTGGTGCAAACCGATTCATAGAAGAAGAAGTGTCTGGCTCCGTAGAATTGGGCACATAAGCAACCTGGGAAGGAGGGCTCATTCTATCGTTGGCTCTTTCCTCGCTCTCATAGATGTTTGGAGCACAAGCTTCCTGGGGAGGATCACTTATTCTATTACTTTTCCGAACAGGCTCATATGCTCCCTGAGAAGGAATGTAGGCAACCTGTGGAGGTACGTGAGTTTTCGAGGGAGGCTCATCTGCCTTTTGGGGGGAAAGATAAGCTTCTTGAGGAGGCACATGGGCTTCCTGAAGAGGCTGGCTTATTCGTTCTCTTGCCCTTTCCTTTCTTTGAGGGGCAGGTTCCTTCTTTGATTGTGCAATTAGCCTCTCTATTCTTTCTAGCAGTCCATCAAAATGTAACTGCGTCTTAGCTGAGCTAGAGATGTTAAAGAGGCGACTAGCTTCAAACATGGTCTGAGCCAATTCCACCATTTTGGCACAAATTTTAGTTCGTTCAAGCTCTAGCTCGGCTCTAGGGTAGCATTTTTCATGATCAGTTATGGTTGGCCCTTCTTGGATTCTGGCCTGATATGCTTTAAGCATCATATTAAGGTCTTCGGGAGTGGGATCTGCTAGGACTGATCCTACTCTAGGGGGTGGTGGGTTTGTATGAGGTGGGTTGGAAGGTGGCTGGTCGGATGGCGATGGGAAAGGTGGTGGTGGGGTAGTGTGAGAGGGAGTTTGAGATGTGAGTTCAGTTATCCTGGCTTTGGTTTCTCTTATGCTTTCCTCAAGTTCACCCATCTTTTTAGCCCATTGTCTTTTCATTCTTTCTCGACTATCTTTCCACGCTCTAGTCCTTTTCTTGGTTATGCTCTCAGTTTCACTAGCTGTTGGGCTCTTTTCCTGGTCTACCCCTTGGTTTTGCTGCAATGCTTGAGCTCTAGTGACTACCTGTACCGGAGCAGTGGAAGTGACACTTCCTGTGGAGTTTACCACTAATCCAATAACGTTGATAGGCGTGATTTTTGGCATATTATTGGGATTTTTTGGGCAATCTCGTAAGAGATGCTCTTTTCCACAATCTTGGCAAAAGCCTTGGATCGTCACTGACTGGGGTTGTGTAGGTGGAGGTAAGGGACAATCACGGATGAGGTGATCTCCCTGACATCTGTAGCATGGTCCTCTAGGGAACGGGGGTCTTACCTACCTAGGTTGAGGCCTAGGGTTGGGGTTTGCGTACATGACATTTGCGTAATCCGATTCCCAACTAGATTCATTTGGCTCTTCACTATAGTAGGACTCACCATGTTCAGGAGACTGCATGAAGTAAGCCTGGGGACTCTCAACATGCGTAGAATCGAAACTATGGTCACTGGGATCACTTTCTGAAAGCAAAGGTGTTATGGGGACTATAGCTCGGTTTAGGTTTTCTTCTGCTGCTGCATACTTTACAGGGATCATGTTGGATGGAGCTGGAGGTTGTTGGGCTAACACAGGCTGAGGTCTTTGCTGGGCTTGGTATTGTGGTTGGTAGGTTTGTTGAGGTCTAGCATACTGTTGTGGTGGGTATTGGTTTTGGTATCTGCCTTGTTGAGGGTATGGCTGAGGGTAGGCTTGCCTAACTGCTTGCTTGTTGTATGGGCAGTCTTGTGCAGTGTGATTTGTGTATCTTCGTTCAATAGTGCAGTACTGGCTACTAGGGTTTACTTGGGGTTGAGCCATAATGGGACATACATTCGCCATGTGGTCGCCACCACAAGTGTAGCATCTCTTCACAGGGGCAAATCTCGGAGTTTGTTTGCTAGAGACACCTAATTTCTGAGCCACTTTCTCTGCCAGTTCCTCAATTGATGTGGATTGCGTGGAAGAGTGACTAGATGCATTATCTGAATCTTTGTAGATTTTGGAAAGCTCTAGTTCTTCCCCTAGGTTATCTTCAATGTCAATGCACATGCGTACACACTCTTCTATAGTCCTAGGGTCCTTCAGATACACATAGGATCTTAATTTCGTACTCAGCAATCCATCCAAGAATAAGGCTACTTGTTTAGCTGGTGTAGGTAGCTCCGAAACAGGACATCTCTCAAGATATTGCCTAAATCTTCTTCCTGCAAGTCTCACGGTCTCTTGAGGGGTTTGCTTGAAGCTGTGAATCAGTGAGGAGGTGTTGTGTCTTATGCCACTCTTAGAGAACTCTACGATGAAAGCCTCTAAGAGTTGGTCTATGCTCCTGAACTGTCGCTCATCCAATGGCTGAAACCATGTAAGTGCTGTGTTCCTAAGGGTTAGACCGAAGGCATTATACTGCGTGAATAGATCCTCCACTTGTTCAGCTCTCAAGACTTGCTTGAACTCAGCCACATGATCATAGGGATCTCCTGTGCCATCAAAGTAATTCTTCATGGACTTAACTAGCTGGGTTGGTCTCAGAGTTCTTGTGTGCTCTCTAGGTCTCGGCAGAGGGAATCCATCCATATTTCTCTGATTCCGGTGAGCCCTAAGTATCTCAGGTTCTACTCTATTCGTCTCCGTCCTCGTTCTTTCTCTACCCACGGGGTTGGCAAAGCTTACTTCTGGTCTATCTCTACTTCTGTCTTTTTGAGTTCCATGAGCTTGGGATGTTCCAGCTCCAGGGTGACCATAGGATACATTCGATCTTGGTTGGGGGAAAATGAATTCACCCTTCCAAGTGTAAGCATGTCTATCATTTTCTGTCACCACAAAGATCCTTTCCGAAGTGTGATCTAAGTAGGTCACTCTACCTGGGCTATCCGGATCCTTAAACTCATAGATCATGACAGTTCCTATATCAGTTGGCTGATTAGATTTATATCTCCAAAAGGCTTCATCAGTTTCTCGATTGAGGAGCAACTCTATGCTCTTGTTGTCTTGGGGAACCCACTCAGGCGTGATAATCCTAGTGAGAACAGATTTGCCTCGAGGGGTTCTAGGTTCCGCACCCATATTTCCTTGCTCCAGGTCACCTAAGTCTGCTTCGGGGATTACATTTCCAAATTCGTCCGTCCTATCTGGGTGACTGGTGACTACGTATATGGTTCCTTCTTTGTCCGAGTATGCTCCATTCTCAAACTTGACAGCTGGGTGCTCTAATCCAATGGATTGATCAGGATTCCTAATCTGTACCACAAATCTTCCTAGGCCGTCCTCATAGATGCTAGCACCTAATCGGTTGGTCCTAAGGTATTCCAACTGTGTTTTGTAAGGGCCTTCTACCCTGTGCAAGTATGGCACTCCTGAACTTCCCGTAGGTCTGTCCATGCCTTGAGACATCTCTGACTCACTGGTCTCAGAGCTAGGATAGTATGAGTGGTGGCTCAACTGCTGGGCCCAAGACCTAGCAGTGTGGTTAACACTAGCCTCTGAAGATCTAAGGCTTTGTCTCTCCCTTACTAGATGCCGTCCTGATCTAAGGTTCATATGCCTAGTTAAGTAGCCCAATTTTTGCCCAGAGTACAACCTCGTTGCCGATCAATTGGTCTCAGTCACTTGATTCGTTTTTGGTGAGTTATTATGTTTATGATCTTATCTGGAATTGCGCCGTCAGGAATACTTGAGTATTTTTCCGTACTTGGAATTGATCGTCCCACGTAAGGTCCTTTTCCTTTATGTTATCGACAGTACAGAGATTAGGTTTTTAACTTGAACTTGAGTTTTTAGGTAGTCTTCAACTTGATACCTGCCTATCGTTGCCCTGACTTACCTCTAGCACTATTCGTACTTAGCCTGAGCTAGAAAATGACAGAGGGAGTTGAGAATATTCCAACCTTTTGTTTCTTGCTTGGTTGCCCTTGAATGCCCAGGAAGTGTGTTCCCCAGCTTGCACTTACACTTGCTTAGAACGCCTTTCGATGCTCTCAATAGATCTGTAGGAGTTCCAAAGTTAGCTTTAAGATTTAAATTCCAAAGACAGAACCAATGATTTTCATTCCTGAAGCACAAACACTAATTTGTATAGAGATTTTTAAGAAAACAATTCTAAAAACCCTTGACTTTGATCCCCCTGGGTATGGTCAACTTCAAAATACCCTCTCTGAAAATCAACGCATTACTTTATAAAAAGCAGTTGAGGGCGTGTAGTATATGCCACGAGCTTTCCGACAAGCCCTAAAGCTCAAAAAATGGATTTCGTATGAAAAAGTTATGACTGTTCAGGGTTCAGGGGGTTAAAACAGGATTCAATCTGGCTGACGGATCCTAGGATTTTCTCCCAAATCTCAAGTGTAGGAACCTCCAAAGTGCTAATGGATTGACTATTTTGCCCCAAAATTATCTCAATTTTGAACAAAAAACAAACCCTAATTTTTGGCCGAAAAGCCTGTCAATCGCGATCGACAGGTCTGTCAATCGCAATTGACAGAGGTGTCCGTTGGGCCTGTCAGTCGCGATGGACAGTGTCAATCGCGATCGACAGAGTCGATCGTGGCTGTCAATCGCGATCGACAGTATCAATCGCGATTGACACGTTTTCCGGATTTTTCGCCGAAATTTCAGTCAATCGGGAGCCTATCAGTCGCGATGGACACGTGGCTACGCGCAAAAGTCAATCAATCGTTGAATTTCAGTCAATCGCGATTGACGGTGTCAATCGCGATTGACAGAGGTGTCGGTCGTGGCTGTCGATCGCGATTGATGGTGTCAATCGCGATTGACAGGATCCTACGTGGCAGTCTGTCGGTCGTGAAGTCTGTCGATCGCGATCGACGGTGTCAATCGCGATTGACTGGGTCTGTCGGTCGCGATTGACGGTATCAATCGCGATTGACAGTATCAATCGCGATTGACAGAGGCTGTCGGTCGCGATTGACAGAAAAACACGGAATTTTTCTACTGTTTTAGGTGATTTGGGATGTGCTCATCATGCTTGTGCTAGTGGTGCACTTTGTTTTACCAAATAATCGAAATTTCTGTCGATCGCGATCGACAGAGGCTGGCGACTGCGAGACAGATTCGACGAGTTCCGTACCTACGCAGGAAGCTGGGGATGGTGATACAGCCTGTACCTGCAACACAGCTCAGAAACATGCAAGAAAACACACACGCAATATCGCTCTCTTGCTCTCTCTCACAAGTGAAATGAGGGAAATGAGGTGGAGATGGTGATATGATCAAAAAACAGAAATTTTCGTGATGATGGAGATGGAGGTGGGAGATGGTGATGATGATGATGGTGATGAAGATGGTGAAGAAAGTAAAAGAAAATCGATGAGAGTGAAGAAAATACCTACAACTCCAACGCATCAACTCTACGTCTTACCATCACACGCTCGTCCTCAAGGCTCGATCCCCGACAACGGCGCCAAAATTTGGTGTAGCTCAATGATGAGTAGCACCTCCTTTAATGTCAATCCGGGAAGACGTGAGGATGGTATGATGACCTCGAGCAAGTGGTGGCACAAGTGCGTGAGTGAGAAGCACACAAACATGCACACACATACACACACACGCGCACACACAGTAAGACAAAGAGTGAGTAGCAATGGAGTTCTTAGATTAATTTCAAGAGCTCTTACAAGTTCAATTCAATTACAATCTACCCCAAAAATGAGTTCTCTAGCTCCTTTTATAGTTTTTTGACTAGCTTTGGCCCTGTCCAGACCTAGTGTCCGGCCTAGTTAAAAATTAGGTTCCAGGGCTTATTTGAGGGCTCAAACGAGATCTAAAAATTACGAAAATTGGCAGGTAGATACTTCTAAAGCTCCTCAAGCTCAAGGACTCCTCGGCTTGCACAAAATGGAGCTACAAAAATATGAAATGGTATTTACAGGGGTTGTTAGTGATGAGAATCACTTCTAATTGGTGTAAGGGTGTTGAAAAAATAAAGGTTGCCTTAGTGCTAGATCTGCGTGAATGCTCGTACTTGCTTCTTCATGAAGAAAATTATTGGCCTACTTGCCAAATCTTCGTTGACTCCCTTGTCTGCCTGTGCCTTCTCTCCCTTCTGACTCTCTTCTCTGACTGCCATGCCTCATTAGTCCTTCAGTCCCTTGTCCGCTGCTAACACCCTCCCCATTCCCCTTGCATCCTCCACCTTCCCTACAGTCATAAATGTGAATAACATGTCTTATACATTACATCAGTGTGTACATCAGTTGCAGACAGAATACCAAACCTTGGAAGATTGACATCGCCAAATAACCACGGATCATGAGCAACTAGAGAAGAGGCTTGCAGCTTTGGAAGCAGAAAATACTGACCTAAATCAACGCTACACTACACTTGAGCATGCTCACCAGACCCTTTTGGAATCTCCCCAACCATCCAATTCCGCCGAAGTTAAAAAACTAACTGCTCTACTAGAACTTTATAAGTCGGAACATGTTAAAAGCCGTCGCAACCTGACCCTACTCAGAAAGCACATGGCAACTACCCTCAAAGAGAACAAGCGCCTGCAAAGGCAGAATGAAGAAAATTTAGAGGCAGCCATGGAGGGTTCCCCCCAGGAGATCGACCCTGAAAGATTCAAAGCTATGCCATCTGAGACTATGAAGACAATTTTAGAAAGCTATGCGGATCTACTAGACGCACATGATCAGCTGGGAAAAGAACGGGATACTCTCCGCCAACAACTAATGATGCAGGAAGCCCAACCCAAGATCACCAATTCTATAACCACTACAGAAGAGGTAAATGCACTGAGAGAAGAGGTCACGGAATTGCAAAGCAAGTTACTCCAATATGAAAGACAACCCTCCCTAGTCATCGAGCTAGAACCAGAAGATTTGGTACCCATAGAAGTGGATGAGTCATATGAAGATCCATATGATGCCAATGCCGGGCAGCCAACAAACCTCTGAAGGATTGGACACACTAGAGGTGGAAGCCCCAAAATGGATGTAGAAACTTGAAAAAATAGCTAATACACACGATGAGCGAGCAGCGGTCCAAATTGACTCATGACCAAGATTGAGGACACCATTATCAAATCAGAATATTTTCGATGTATGTCTCATCACAGATGGATAGGCACCAATGACGATCAGTATGTGCCGTATTGTGTACGCTTGGCAGATTACTACGCCGAAATTCAATGACAATGTGGCAAGGCTCCAACCTTTGCCACTCAATTCAGCCGTGATGATATCCTTGAGAGCGCTAAACAAGGATCAATCCATCAACCTACCTGGCGGCTATGACTCTTAGAAACTTACCCCGAGATGGTTCGAACCTGGAACAACATGCCACTATTCATTAAGTATAATCCCTGTTATGCTCCCATACTCAGAAGACGCACATGGCCTGAGTTTGCCATCATGGTGAAGAATGTCAAAGGCTGTGCAAAGTGGCTCAATTACGTATATCTGGCACCGCCACGGGGACAAGCTACAATGGGCTACATGATCTCCACCATCCGCCACTAGGGAGTCAGAATGCAAAACATCCCAGATGTAATGGCTCAGATGTGCATAAAGATATTCGAGTTGATGCTGGTTACCTTCAGAACCTTCAAAAATATTCAAGATCCACATTTCTCAGGTGTCGGATTCACAGCAGGTAACCTTGACTTGGTCTACAATATGAGTACAACTCCTTCCATCCAAGTGATATATGCATGGCACGCATGTATTAAATACCTCCCTGCTTGCTAGAAGCAAACATTTGAAGAGATGTTCATTACGGGATTCTGGGAATACCACTCTGAAGTCTTTGTTCCCAGACCCTCCCATCTACTCCACCTCTTTGCAATGGAGCGAACATTACTTTCAGAACAACTGCGTGTGCCACATCCGGACGTTCTAGGTCTAGTGGATTGGGATGCCCTCCTAACGGATTCAGCACGAGGGCTTCGACTGGAAGAACACCACCTAGCTTCAGACGTGGTTGAATTCTATGTCAAACGCTCAGCCAAACAAGGGTCTCTCAGAGACGACAGACGCGAGAGAGGGGGGGGGTGTTGGCAGCAGTCAAAGCACCCAAGGACTCACAAGACAAGGAAGCCAAAGAAGGGAGCCAAAGCGGAGAGAAGGCACAAGCAGACAAAGTAGTCAACGAAGATCTGGCAAGTAGGCCATTCAAATTTTTCCAAATCAACATCTTCATAACAGTGATTCTCATCACTAAAAAGCATTGTAAATACCATTTCACCTTTTTGTAACTCCATTTTTGCAAGCGGAGGAGTCCTCGAGCTTGAGGAGTATTAGAAGTATCATCATACCAATTTTCATGATTTTTAGACTTCGTTTGAGCCCTCAAATAGGCCCTAGAACCTAATTTTTAACTAGGTCGGACGCTAGGTCTGGACAGGGCCAAAACTAGTCAAAAACTATAAAAAGAGCTAGAGAGCTCATTTTTGAGGTTAGCTTGTGGTAGAATTGAACTTGTAAGAGCACTTTTGAGTAATCTAAAGAACTCCATTTTCTCTCTCTTTGTTCTTGCCTTGTGTGCGTGTGTGTCGGTGTGTGCATGTCAGTGTGCTTCTCACTCACACACTTGTGCCATCACTTGTTCGAGGTCTTCATACCATCCTCATGTCTTCCCGGATTGACATTAAAGGAGGTGCTACTCATTACTGAGCTACAACTCTCCTTGACATAATGATAATGCACCTCAATGTGCTTAGTGCAAGCATGGAACATAGGGTTCCTTGCAACTGCCAATGTGCTCTGACTGTCAGTGAAGATGGTGGTGGCGGAAGACTAAACAACACCCAAATCATCCATAAGGTGTTTGAGCCACATACACTCAACAGTCGCTATGAAAGTTGTCCTATACTTAGCCTCACAACTAGAAGTGGCCACAGTAGGCTACTTCTTGCTCAACCAAGATATACATGAACTACCAAACATGAAGCAAAAGCCGCTAGTGGCCACACGACTGTCATAGAAATCAGCCCAATAACAGTCAAAAAAAGCATGCAAATATGGCAATAGTGATCCCCCCTTGGGATAAAACAACCCAAGTAGCCGGGTACACTCAAGTAGCAAAAGATGCTCTTAACTGCCTACCAATGCTTAACACATGGGCAATGCATAAACCTGCTCATCTGTGAGACATCAAACTGAATATATGGCCGAGTAATGCATAAGTAAATCAAGCATCCAATAACCTACTAATAGAGAACTACATCAAATGCATCTCCAACGTCATGAAGACTCAATTGTAAACCTGTCTTCATAGGAGTGGCAATAGGTTTACAGTCTTCAAGGCCAAAACACTGCAATAATGTGTCAATATATTTCATTTGACACAAAGCTATTCCACCATCAACCTGCATAAATTGACTGCCCAAATAATAATGCAAATGTCCCAAATCAGACATCTCAAATGAGGCATGTAAATCAGCCTTAAAATCAGCAATATGCTTCTCATGAGGACCAGTGAGCAGCATGTCATCAACCTACACAACAATGATCAAAAGCACATCATTAGCATGATTAACATATAAGGTGCTTTCAATTGAATTGTTCTCAAAACCATGTGCAATTAGATACGCATGTATCTTTTCATATCAAGCACGTGGTGCTTGCTTTAAACTATATAATGCCTTCTTTAACCTACATACCTGGTTTTCATGCCCTTTTTGCATAAAGCCACCGGGTTGAAAAACATACACTTCTTCATGCAAGTCACCATTCAAAAATGTTGTTTTAATGTCCAATTGATGTACATTCCAACCATGATGAGTTGCAAGTGCACAGATGCTGCGAACAGTAGTCATTCGACAAGTAGGAGCAAAGGTCTCATCAAAATCAATGCCTCTTTCATGAGCATAACCCTTTTCAACAAGCCTAGCCTTATACATGTCAAATTTTCCATCAGGTTTATGCTTCAGCTTGTATACGCACTTAGTGCCAATGGACTTCTTGCCAGGAGGCAAGTTACATAAAGTCTAGGTACCATTTTTCATGATAGCATCATATTCAGATTGCATTGCAGCCATCCAATGTTTAGAATTTTGTGCTTCATCAAATGAAATGGGTTCAGTCTCATCATAGAGACTAGATGCATCCATAGCATAGAAATCTAATGCAAAAGACGCACCATGAGAGCCTAAATGAGTACAATATGATAGAGGTGCATCTAATTTGCTATCACGCAAATTTCGGACCAGCCATTTTGGCATAGTTTTTGCCTACTCAATATCAGCTCTCTCATCAACAAGTGCATCATGTAAATCTACATCAAAACTGGAATGATCTACATCATCACATGAAACGTGGAAAGGCTAAGAATTTGCCTCGTTGACCGACACTAGACCATCCACCTATAAAAAGAGGCAGCAAAGTATCATACATGTCTTTGGAGCTAACAGATGTCTCCTTAATACACAAAAGTAATGGCTGAATAGCATCTTCACCAAAAAAAACATCACGGCTAACCAAAATGTGTTTAGTGTTTGGATGATACAGACGATAGCCTTTACTTTTAGAATTGTACCCAACAAAAATACATTTTACTGCTTTAACATCCAATATTTTGCAATGTTATTCAGACACTAATGCATATGCTAGAAAACCAAAAACATGCAGATGAGCAACAGATGGCTTGCAACCATGCCAATCCTCATATGGAGTGATAGAGTGTAGTGCTTTAGTGGGACATTGATTAAGTACATATACTACACACATGATAGACTCAAGCCAGAAACTATGTGGTAAAGCCTGACTCTTGACCATACACCTCGCCATCTCCATGAGTGACCTGTTCTTCCATTCAACAACTCCTATTTGTTGAGGTATGTATGGCACTGTACACTAAACCTACATTTAGCCAAAAATGCATTAAAGTTAGAAGACATATATTCCTCCCCTCGATCAAAACAGAGGGTGTTCCTTTTACATGCTGATAGATTTTCAGCCAAAACCAAAAATTGTTTGAAGCACATAAACACTTCAAATTTTTCCTTCAATGGATATACCCATGCATGCCTGGAAAAATCATCGATGAAAGTCACGACGTAAAGATAGTTCCCAAAAGAAGGTGTCTGCATAGGACCACAGACATCACTATGAACAAGGTACAATTTCTGAGTAGCCCGAACTGAACCATCTTTTGGGAAGGAGGAATGTTGCATTTCGCCCAAAATACAGCCTTCACATACATGTTTACCAGGTGCCTCAAGTTCAGGCAAAGAGGACACCATTTCAAATTTCTACAAGCATAGAAAACTAGCAAAATTTAGATGATGAAAGCGTGCATACTAAAGCTTTGCATCTGACATAGCTTGAGAATCATGTAGTGCACATGCTGAGTCACTCATAGATCTTTCATAGTCTATGAGCTTATATAGCCCACTAGATAAAATGTGAGAAGCAATAATCACATCCCCATTTGATAGATCATGAATTGTACACCTGTCATCAACAAATTTCACAACCAAGCCAATCTTGGCTAAAGCCAAAATTGATAACAGATTCTTCTTGATCTCTAGCACAAATAAAGCATCTGAAAAAGTGAAAGAACTACCATCAAAAGTAGTTAAAAAGATCTTACCAACTCCCATGATAGGATAAGAGGAGTTTTTGGCGCATGTGATAGTATTCCCTGTATGGGCACGCTCGAGTGAAGTGAAGAAACTGCACTAAGAGGTAATATGTTTGGTTGCCTCACTATCAAAATAGAAAACATCTGAGTCTACTACAGATATACATTGATCATGAGAAGATGGGTCAAAATTGCAAACAGTAGTAAATGTCCATTCTTCATTCTCCACGAGATTAGCAGACTCTGTTTCGGTGTAGAGGCCTTTGCAACAACCATTCTAGCCTCTTTTTTCTTTGCCTCTTTAGCAGCCAGTTTTGGATAGCTCTTAATGACATGATCATTTGCTTTACATTATTTGCAAAACAATTTTTGCTTTTCTAATTTCTTCTCATCTTTGTCTTCCTTCTTCAAATGTGCAGCATTTGCAGATTTTTGGTTACTAATAGATGAACTCCATTTACCTTTGCCCTTCTAACTAGCTAGGAAAGCTTGATCTACAACATGCATAATAGACATGTTCTACCTAGACCAATCTTCTTGCAATAGAACAAAAAGTAACTCCTCAAATGACAAGGTGTTTGGATTTCCTTTTATCATCAAACGAAGAGTAGAAGAAAAACTCTGATATGAATCGGGAAGACCATTGATCAGCAAAAATCAACTATTCCTTCAAGTCTTTGATCTTTGTTAGAAAAATGTCCATAGAATCACCTTCATTCATATTCTCACTCTCTAACTATTTTCACAGCTAAGCAATACAAGCCTCATTCCTAGCCTCATACAATGTGATAAGTGTATCCAAGCATCCTTAAGTGTTCTACAAGAGTGAATGTGAGGAATAATGGCACGTTTAAGAGACAAGGCTAGCAATGCATGTGCCTGAGCATCTCTACCATCCCAATGAATTTGCTCTACAATAGGTGCAGTAGAAACCGTAGTATGAACAAGAATCTAAAGAATATCATCTTCAACACCATCTGCATCAACTTCAATACATGTATTTGTAGGTGTAATAGGACGTTTTTCAACACCTTGCACAATATTCCATAGTCCTTTTGCAACCAATACATGTCGCATCATATAAGCCCACAATGGGTAATCAGTACCATCCAACTTATCCTCAATAGCCAACATATGGAATACATCACTACTTTCAGCCATGCACACTGACTAAAATACCCTGATGCAGAAAAATGATTGTATCTAAAAACGTTGAACAAAAGTACCCTAATGAGTTCTGCTAAACATGTAGCAGACTTTGAGATGCTTATATTGGCGAACCAAAATTGGTATATAACTTTGGCACAAAAAGATGAAATAGCTTGCATATGCATTGCAATAGTGCATTCGGAGACCGAAACAAGCTTAGATCGTGATTTCGACACCAGAGATCAAAGCTGTTTTGATCTCCTAATCACCCTAAGTATGGGTACCAAATTTCGTGCCATTCTAGGACTGTGACCGGAAGGATGTAGATGATGCCTTAGATGAAGCGGTGACCTGCTCTAATACCAATTGTTGGAGTTTGAGGTCTTTAGAAGCACGTGAACAACACAAGGAAGAAGAAGAAGCTTGGAGCACAACACACAATACTGAATGTATTACAACTACAATGTACAAAGATAAGTAGCTCTTTAGGGCAATAGGCATATATATAAGACGGGGGGGAAAAAACCTCCTAAAGAGGGAAAAAAGTGCCCCGATGGTCCTAGAGTGTTCACACACATCACTGTTGGAGGAGATGGTAGATAGTCTTTGAGATGAAATGGTGTTGCTTAAACCTGCTTCACACCCACCAAGAACAGTTGCTAATGATCATAAATATATGTTGGTTGGAACATGATCCACTAATCATTGGATCAAAACACTTAGGAATTTTATCCAAGTTCATAGACTTGCTATTTTAGTCTCTACACCTTTTCAATATTTTGAACAGTGCTCTGAGCATAATAGCAATTAGTCTAATTCCTTTTGATGATGTCTAATTAACTTGGACAGCTATCAATCATGAGTGATTACAATGAAAAAGATGAACTACACGCTGAGCATGATGTTTAGCAAATCATAGGACCGACATTTTTAGGGTGCATCAGTCAATAGACTAGAGAGTAATGAAGTGATAATATCTCAAGATTCGAAGAAGCAATGATAATGAGATTTTGTAGCTATAAATAGGACAAGATACTGAATCTATGACGCTTTAAAGCATGAGAAATGATCAATCATACATTGAGAACAAGCTTTGAGAAGATCACTGTATTGATGTAGTCATGGCAGAGAAGTGAAATAAAGATGTAATGAAAATGTATGTATTAAATCATATACAAATACAATGTCATTGGCAATTACCTATTGAAAAATGTGAGAAAGATGATTGAGCTATGGAGTGAGCTCACAAATCACAATGTATCCCCTTCAAAATGATATCCTCAAGTCAAGATATCATGTTGGTCATTTGATCCTCTTTTTATAGTTAAGTTTGGAGCCAACAATTGAATTCAAATTCAAAAGTCCACCTAAAAGTAAATCCTAAACTATAGGATACATTCTCTCATCAATCAATTATGAAATTTGATGCTTCCTAACTTCCTCGTGGATTTAGAAATTTTTTACAAGGGTAAATGTAATTGATTTTACAAGGGATTGATCATATAAGGCTCCATGAAAGATATGCTAATTATCCAAGTATGTTGTATGTGGGCTTGGATTCTCTTGCACCAACATCTCCCCCTCAAGCCTAACATGCTTGGTCTTCATTCCTCCTTGATCTTCTGCAAACCAATCATCAATTTGAACCTGTTCATCTTGCTTCCATCCAAAGACTTTGTGAGTATATCTGCACATTGTAAATGAGTTGATACATAGGACAATTGAATGTCCTGGCTAAGCAATTTCTCCCTTACATAATTATAGTGCACTTCAATGTGCTTATTTTTTGCATGATATACAGGATTAGCAGCCAAATGAAGTGATCTAGTGTTGTCCCCAAAAACTTATTGGAGTGTAAGAGTGTAACCCCAAATTTGTGTAGAGTTTCTTGAGCCACATAGCCTCTTGAGTTGCATTTGCTAGACCTCTATATTTTACCTCTGTAGATGACTATGACACAGTTGGTTGCTTCTTGGATGACCATGATATAAGCTTTGAACCTACAAAAGACAAGTATTCTGAGGTGCTCCTCCTATCATCCTTGGAGCCAGCCCAATCTGAATTAGAATACATCTTTATGTCTAAGTCAAAAGTGAAAGAGTAAAAGAGCCCTTCATTCATGGTTCCCTTTAGATACTTTAGCACCCTCTTGACAGCTTCCATGTGAGGCTTTCTTGGTGCATGCATAAACTGACTTAATGTACTTACTCCATAAGCAATGTCTACTCTTGTTAGAGTTGCATAGTTGAGACTCCCAAAACATTTTTGGTAACCTGTAACATCCTCAAGAAGTTCTCCTTCATGAGAACTAAGCTTATGATTGAGTTCCATGGGTGTACCTATAATTTTGATGTTCTCCATCTTCAATTTTACCAACATATCATGGATATACTTTCTCTAAGTAATAACACACCATAATTTGTATACACAAGTTCTAGACCAAGAATGCATGTTAACAAACCAAGATCACTGATTTTAAATTCTTCCATTAGTTGAGCTTTAACTTGCTTGATGCCATTAGCATCATTCCCTGCAATGATAATGTCATCCACATAGACACATAAGTAGATTACTTATGAGTTGGTTTTCTTTATAAATAAAGAAGAATCTGCTTTGCTGGCCACAAACTTTGATCTTGCAAATAAGTAACAGCCTATGGTTCCAAGCTCTAGGAGCTTGCTTTAACCCATAGAGTGTCTTCCTTAGTTTGCATACAAAACTAGGTTTATCCTCATTTTCATACCTTGGTGGTTGTGCCATATACACTTCTTCTGAGATCCAACCATTTAGGAATGCATTCTTGACATCTAACTAATATAGGTTCCAGTTCTTTAAAGCAGCAACACTTACTAAAACCCTAATTTTTGGCATCTTAGCCATAGATGAAAAGGTTTCTTCATAGTCCTCTCCATGGGTTTGAGCAAATCCCTTTGCCACTAGCCTTGCCTTGTACCTGTTTATAGAACCATTTTAATTCTTTTTTATTTTATATATCCACCTAGATCCTATTACCTTCATGCTTGGCTTATTGGGAACCAAGTCCCAACTATTGTTCTCATGAAGTGCCTCCACTTCTTCTTGCATGGCTTCCCTCCATTCTTTCTTCTTATTGTCCTCTTCAAATGAAGAAGGTTCTTCTATCATAGAGTCTTTAGTGATATACACAAAATGCTTGGTGACTAATGATGTGTCATAGCCATACCTTATGGGGTTTTTACTTTCCCTTTAAGATCTCCTAAGTGCTTGATTGGAGGATTCTAGAATGTCTTCCAATTTCTTGAACTTGTCTTGCCTCTTGACTTCCAAGCCTTGGAGTCAATCTGTTCTTCATCCTCTGAATTGACATCTTCTTGAGCGAGAGTTGGAAAGTCATTTTCCAAATCATAAGGTAACTTGATCTTCCTACAATCATCTTCAAACCATGAATTATTTTCATTAAATACTACATCAATACTAACTATAAATCCTTTATAGTGGGATTGTATAACATATAACCCTTCTGGTTTTGGTCATACCCAATGAGTATACACTTTTCAGCTTTAGGATCAAGCTTCCCTCTAATCTGTGAGGGTATATGTACATAAGCAATGCACCCAAAGATTTGCAATGGGCCAATGAGAATCTCCTACCATTGCATGCTTCATAGGGTGTCATTCCATCCAAGGGATGGGAGCCTATTGATCAAGTATGTGGCTGTGGAAACATTGATCTTGCAGCCTCTACTATCAACCTATTCCTTCTCTCTGCCACTCCATTTAGTTCATGTGTATACCTTGTTGTGACTTCTCTTTTTATACCTCTATCCTCTAAGAATGAATCAAATTCATGTGAGAAATGCTCACCACCTCCATTAGATCTGATCCTCTTCAAGCTTCTACCTGTTTGGTTATCAACCAATGCCAAATACTTTTTGAACATGTAAATACTTCATCCTTATGCTTCACAAAGTAGAGAATTTTCCATTTACTGTAATCATCTATAAATGAAACATAGTACCTTGAACCTAAGATTGATGGATCTTTGTTAGGACCCCACACATCAGTGTGTACAAGCTCCAAGTAGTCTTCATACATGTACCCCTTTCTATTGAATGGTTGCCTATGAACTTTGCCAAATTGGCATGCTCCGCATTTGTATATCATGTGTTGCTTGGACACATTTGCGAAGCACACTTTGATCCGTGCATATTTGCTTTAGTGTTCTTTCTCCTATATGACCTATCCATTTGTGCCATATCTCTAGTTCAGATAGAGTTTGATCTTTGTAATTGAAAAGTGCTATGTTTCTGGTGTCTTCAATCTCAAATGTAAAGAGTCTACCAGATTTCTCACCTTTTGCAATCCTCTTGAAGCCTTGTTGAGGCTCTTCCACATATGCTCCATGCCTTGTGAATCTAACTTGTAGGCCTTTCTCAACAATCTTTCCAACACTGATTAGGTTTTTGGTTATAGTTGGTACATAAAAAACCTTACTTAAGAGGTTCATTTTACCATCAGAAGCCTTGATATTTCCAATTTTCTTGATAGAGTATTTAGTTTCATCAGTTCTGTGCACTTCATGCTTCCCTTTGGGTTCTTCAAGACCAGATAACAATGCTACATTTCCGGCCTGATGATTGGAATAACCTAGATCAATATAGAAAAGATGCTCGTCATCTTTACGTTGCTTGGATGTCATGTTCATGATGAGTAGAGAGTCTTCTTGGTCTTTTGTGTAGTTTTTATATTCTCTTCTTCCTCTGAAACCTCCTTGATAATTGTTGTTGTTGTAGCCTTGGTTATAGTTGTGATTCTAACTGCTTCCTTGCTGAACCTACCTTTGAATTGTCCATAGCTCCCTCTATGGAAGCCTCCTCCCCTTTGATTCCTTGTGTTTTTGAGGCATTCTTTTGTGGTGTTATTGTAAGGCCACAAATGTTACAAGATGAAGTGTTGTAGGATCTCCCCTTGCCTTTCTTTCCTCCTCTGCCCCTTCCTCTAGTACCTCTTCCTCTACCTACATAGTTAACTTGAGAGGTACAAGCCTCTTCTTGATTCTTTTTGCTTTTAACCTTATCCTTACTTTTATTTCTATCTTTATAAAGGGCAAAAGATTGGTTATCTCTAGATTTTTCACCATTCTTGTTGAGCTTTGTCTCATGGATGAAGAGTTTCCCCATCAAGGTGTTGAGGTTAGGTATTTGCATATCCATATAAAGGTCCATTGTTGTGGTGAAGGACTCCCACTGATCAACCGCTTTGATACCATTGATGATCTACCTTACTATGTGTTCTTCTTCTATCTCCTCTCCAATGCTTGCAAGTTGGTCAACCACATCCTTCATCTTGGTCACATAGTCCACCACACTTTGTTCTTCCTTACCATGTGTTCTTCTTCTATCTCCTCTCCAATGCTTGCAAGCTCTTTAGCCACATCCTTCATCTTGGTCACATAGTTAGCAACACTTTGTTTTGGTTACTTCTTTAGGGTTGTAAACTCCATCCATAGCTGGTTCTTCCTAGCTCTTGTATTTGATGAGAAGTATGAAGAAAGTACTTACCAAGTCTCTTGGGAGGTCTTGCAATTTCTAATGTGAGGTAATAAGAAATCAGATATTGATTTTAGTAGATAAGACATGGCAAGGGCATCCTTTGCACACCATGTGGTCAACCTTTCTTGATCTTCCCTTGTGGATTGATGTTTGCTCCTGAATGTTGGCATCTCTTCATCTCCTGAGATATATCCATATAGACTTCTCCCTTGTAGGTGTCATGGATAAAGGAAACCATCCTAAACCTTAGATTCCATGTGAACCCTATATCTCATGATTGGTTCAGAATTAGGAGAAACCAATGCTTTCATTGCGTCCGGAACGTGCCAAAACCCTAAGATCAAATGTCTACTTGCCTGATTCGAATATCCAAAGCTCATGTTTCGAATTGATGACATCATCAATTTGTAACCGCCTTTCATGAACCGCCCTTGAAAACCTATATAAGGAGGGGTTGGCCACATTCATAATCAGTCTTGCCAATACCAGTCTTGGGAGCTCAAGGAGTCGTGACCACCAAGTAAGTACTCTCCAAGTTCCAATTCATGTTCTTGTCTTGTTCCTTGTTCGTCCTATCTAGTCTTGTATCATGGACATTTAGTCTTGTCCGCTTGTAATCTCGTAGTACGAGATCTTGTCGAGTTCTTTCTTGTATCTAGTCTATCTCCCAGAGGGGAGTTCTTGTAATCCAGAGATCTTGTTCCATACTTACGATCCCGGGTTTTGGGATCTCTTGTATCATCTCTAGCTGAGTTATCTACACCTACGGTCCCGGGTTGTGGGACTTCTTGTATCAGCTACATATTCCTATGCTATTTTCCATGCGTGGGTATTCTTCTAATCAGAAGTATATTTCAAAAATCTTGTCTATTGTAGTCAGAGAGCACAATCTAGTGCTCCTCTGACATTTTGGCAAGACTCGCTTCCATCCAAGACCAGTCATCATGGAGAATGCTTATGAACAAATTGTAGCATCACTTCAGAGTCTCCAACAACAAGTCGAAGACCTAACTCATCGATAGACACAAATCAAGATGGGACATCTAGGGCATGTCGGTGCACTCCTCCAAGAATTACAAGAACGAATCGGGAGTCTTCAGAAAAATCAAGGGAGTATGCAAGTAAATCAACGACCTAGTACATCCTTCATGAGGGAACCTAAGATCTGCATCCCAGAAAAGCTCGATGGTGATTGCACAAAGTTCCGGGGATTCTTGCAACAAGTCAAATTGTACATCCGCATGTAGCCTGATAGATACCCTGATGATGCATTCAAGGTCGGTTTTATTGGAACCTTGCTCTACGGTCAAGCATTATCATGGTTTGCCCCAATCTTGGAGAAGGATATGGCCATACTTCATGACTATGAGGGGTTTCTTAGAGAGCTCATCGCGACATTTGGAGATGCAGACAAGAGTCAAGTGGCAGAAACAAAACTTCAGAAGCTACGTCAAGGTAACCGCCCTGCCTCTACCTACACATCACAATTTAGGCAGTTGATATGTGATCTCACTTGGCATGAAGATTATTTCATAAGCCAATTTAGATGGGGCTTAAGGGATGATGTGAAGGACCTTCTACCCATGATGCCAGAGGTGAAGACATTGAATGAATACATCAACCAAGCCATTCAATGTGATAACCGCCTTTTTGAAAGGAAACAAGAAAAACAAGTAGAAGGAAGACCTCGCCAATGGAAACCTTTTCAGCCTACTCTTAGAGATGAGTCTATGCCCGAACCTATGTAGATAGATGTAACTAGGTTCCAGCCTCTAACACCACAAGGGAAACAAAGAAGGAGGGATAACAAGTTATGTCTATATTGTGGAAACCCTGGCCACATTACAGTTAATTGTCCCAATAAGAGAACGAACTCCAAAGTCGTAGCCACCCTTGTAGAGCAGGGAAACAAGGAAGTCCAATTGTAAAAGAGACCATACAACCAGACCATGATTTAAGAAAGGGTCTCATAATTCCATCCACACCCCTAGAAACATGTCTTGCTCCTGTCAAGTTAATCATGTCTAAGAAGACCCTTTCCCTTATAGCTCTCGTAGATTCAGGAGCATCCTCATGTTTCATTGATGAAGGACTCGTTACGAAATATGGAATTCCAGTACTTTGAAATAACAGACCAGTAGTAGCTAAAGTAGTAGATGGACGGCCTCTAGCATCGGGGAATATAACAATGGAAACCATACCACTAAGAGTACACCTTGGTGACCATGATTCACACATATGTTTCAATGTAATATCGAGTCCAGCAAATATGGTTATCATCGAAATGTTGTGGTTAAAGAAACATAATCTAGAAATTAGTTGGGAGAATAATAAAATGACCCCTCGAGATATCGAAAAGAACCCAACATATGTCGGAGCCAAAACCTTCATACATGCAATAAGGAATGAACCGACATATATGATCTATGCCATACCAGCTCAAGAATCCAAGAAAGATGATCTAGTGCAGCTACCCAATCAGTACAAAGGCTTTGAAGATGTTTTTGAAAAGAAGAATGCAGACATCCTTCCAGAGCATAGACCCTATGATTATGCCATAGAACTTCAAGAGGGAGCACAACTTCCCTTTGGACCAATCTACAGACTATCCTCAGAGGAACTTATAGAACTATGCAAGAACGTTGATGAGAATCTAGCAAAGGGGTTTATCAAACACTCAAATTCTCTATCGGGAGCTCCTATTTTATTTGTAAAGAAGAAGGATGGGACTCTCCGGATGTGTACTATCATGGATTGAATAAAGTCACTATAAAGAAAAAATACCCTCTACCACTCATATCCGAGCTCTTGGAACGCCTTGGAAAAGCAAAATTCTTCACGAAGATTGACCTTTGAGGAGCTTACAACCTTGTCAAGATCAGAGAAGGAGACGAATGGAGACAACATTTCGGACAAGGTATGGCCATTTTGACTATGTAGTTATGCCATTTGGTCTCACAAATGCTCCAGCTGTCTTCCAACATATGATGAATGATATCTTTTGAGAATATTTAGATGATTTTGTTGTAATATACCTTGACGATATCTTGATATTTTCCAAAAATCTAGAGGATCATGAATGTCATGTAAAGATAGTCCTAGAGAAACTAAGGGAAAAAAGGATTATATGCGAAATTGGAGAAGTGCTCTTTCCATAAGACAAAAGTGGAGTTAGGCACATGCGTAGACAAAAGTCTTTGTCTTAGCCCATGCGTAGATCTCTATCATGCCTATTGATGCTATTAATGCTCAAAACTTGCAAAAAAAATTGACAAAAAAGTGCACACAATCGCTCTCTTGCTCTCTATCATAAGTGAAATGAGGTGGGGGATGGGGATATGAACAGCATGGTGGAAATTTTGCAATGAAAGAGATGGAGGTAGGAGGTAAGCAGAGAGGGTAGGGATGATTATGGAAGTGATAAAAGTAAGAGAACTAGAAAAATTACCTACTTACCTAGGAATCCAACATAAAGTCTCTATGTCTTACAATCACATGCTCGTCCTCAAATGCCAATCCCCAACAATGGTACCAAATTCGGTGTCACTCTAGCACAATTAGAGTATCAATGTAAGGAGATTGAGCTCGTAAAATGTCAATCCATGGAGATGTGAGTATGGTATGATGATGGCGAGCAAGTGGAATGCACAAGTGCATGAGTGAGAAGCACACTAGCATGCACACACATACACATGCACACAAGACAGGACAAAGAGTGAAACAATGGAATTCTTTAATTAGAAGGTCTTAGTGCAATATTTCATGAAATTGCTAACCTCAAAAGTGAGCTCTCTAGATCCCTTTACAGTTTTAAACTAGCTTTGGACTAGTTCAGACCTAGTGTCTAACCTAGTTAAAAACTAGGTTCCTGGGCTCCTTCAAAGGCTCAAATGAGCTCTAAAAATCATGAAAATTGATTAAAAATTTCTTCAAACCCTCTCAAGCTTGAGGAATCCTCAGTTTGAACAAAATGGAGTTGAAACTACTAGGAATGAAGAATTACAATGATGTGTAGTAATGAAAATCACTATTGATTAAAGGATTGTTTTGAAGAAAATTAGTAGGTAGGCCTATTGTGTAAGCTCTTCCTTGATTTGTTTCTTCTTCAAGAGCTTACACATCTCTTTCTTTGGTTTATTTTCCTTGTCCACCCACCAATCATTAAAATAAATCTACAAGTTCTTTCTTTAAATTTGTTGATATATTTAGGTAGTGATGTGTGTGAACACTCTAGGACCGTTGGGGCACTTTTTTCCCTCTTTAGGAGGCTTTTTCCCCCAGCTTGTATATACGCCTATTGCCTTAATGGGCTACTTACCTTTGTACATTCTAGTGGAAATACATTTAGCATTGTGTGTTGTGCTCCAAGCTTCTTCTTCTTCCTTGTGCTATTCGCGTGCTTCCGCAGACGTCTAACTCCAACAATTGGTATCAGAGCAGGTTGCCACTTCACTCAAAGCATTTTCTACACCTCTCTGGTTGTACTTTCAGAATCGCACAAAATTTGGTAAGCATACACAAGGTGTTTCAGAGATCAAAATAGCTTTACTGTGTGGTATCGAATTCATGATCTGAGCTTGTTTCAGCCTCCGAACGCACTATCGTAGTGCATGTGTAGGCTATTTCCTCTTTTTGTGCCAAAGTTATATACTAGTTTTGGTTCACCACTATAAGCATCTCGAAGTCTGCTATAGGTTTAGCAGAATTTGTCTGGGTAGTTCTGTTCAACTATTTGAGATATAGTCAATTTTCTACATCAACGCATTTTAGTCACTGGCCATGGCTAAAAGTAGTGATGTATTCCGCATGTTGGCTGTTGAGGATAAGTTGGATGGTACCAACTACCCATTATGGGCTTATATGATGCATCATGTATTGGTTGCGAAAGGACTATGGAATATTGTGCAGGGTGTTGAAAGACGTCTTGTTATACCTATGAATACAGGTACTGCAAATACATGTGCTAGACCTGATGGAGATGGTGTCAAAGATGATGATATTCTATAGATTCCTCTTCGTGCTGTTGTTACTGTTAACCTACTATAGAGCAAATTTGTTGGGACGGCATAGATGCTCAGGCACATGCATTGATAGCTTTGTCTATCAAACATGCCATTATTCCTCACATTCGCTCTTGTAGAACAGCTAAGGATGCTTGGGATACACTTACCACATTGTACCAGGCTAGGAATGACGCTCGTGTTGCTTACCTGCAAAAACAATTGGAGAGTGAGCACATGAATGAAGGTGATTCTATGGACAGTTTTCTCACAAAGATCAAGGATTTGAAGAAGAGTTGATTTCTGTTGATGAAGTTATACTAGATAGCTCATTTGTGCAGACCGTTCTGAATGGTCTTCCTGACTCATATCAGAGTTTTCTTCTACTCTTCATTTGATGATGAAAGGCAATCCAAATGCCTTGTCATTTGAGGAGTTAGACTCTATTCTATTGCAGGAAGACCAATCTAGACAGAACAGGTCTATTATGTGTGTTGCAAATCAACCTTTCATGGCTAGTCAAAAGGGCAAAGGTAAATGGAGCTTATCTACTAGTAAGCAGAAATCTACAAATGTTGCACATTCGAAGAAGGAAGAAAGAGATGAGATGAAATCAGAAAAACAAAAATTGTTTTGCAAATATTGTAAAGCAAATGATCATGTCATCAAGAGCTCTTCAAAACTGGCTACTAAAGAGGCAAAGAAGAAAGAGGCTGGAATGGTTGTTGCAAAGGCCTCTACACCGAAAACAGAGTCTGCTAATCTTGTGCAAGAAGAAGAATGGGTGTTTACTATCGTTTGTAGTTTTGACCCATCTTCTCATGAGCAGTGCATGTCTGCAGTAGACTCAAATGTTTGGCGATGTCTGGTACTTTGATAGTGGGGTGACCAAACATATTACCTTGCAATGCAATTTCTTCTCTTCACTCGAGTCTACCCCTACAGGGAATATCGTTACATGCACCAACAATTCCTCTTGTCCTATTATGGGAGTTGATAAGATCATTTTGACTACTGGTGATGGTAGTTCTTTCACTTTGTCAGATTCTTTGTTTGTGCTAGGGATCAAGGAAAATCTATTATTAGTTTTAGCATTAGCCAGGATTGGCTTGGTTATCAAATTTGTTGATGACAGATGTACAGTTCATGATCTGTCAAAAGGCGACATCATTATTGCTTTTGGCATTTTATGTCGTGGGCTGTATAAGATCATAGACTATGAAAGATCTATAAATGATTTGGCATGTGTAGTACATGATTCTCAGGCTATGTTAGATGCAAAGCTTTGGCATGCATGCTTTGGTCATCTGAATTTTGCTAGTTTGCTACGCTTACAGAAATCTGAAATGGTGTCCTCTTTGCCCAAACTTGACGCACCCGGTAAACATTTATGTGAAGGCTGTATTTTGGGAAAAATGCAGCATTCTTCCTTTCCAAAAGATGGTTCAATTTGGGTTACTCAGAAATTATAGCTTGTTCATAGTGATGTCTGTGGTCCTATGCAGACACCTTCTTTTGGGAGCTATCTTTACTTTGTGACTTTCATCGATGATTTTTCCAGGCATGCATGGGTATATCCATTTAAGGCAAAGTCCGAAGTGTTTATGTGCTTCAAACAATTTCTGGTTTTCGCTGAAAACCTATCAACATGTAAAATGGGCATGCTCTATTTTGATCAAGGGGGGGAATATATGTCTTCTGACTTTAATGCATTTTTGGCTGAAAATGGGATAAAACATCAGTGTATAGTGTTGTATACACCTCAACAAAATGGACTTGCTGAATGAAAGAACAGGTCACTCATGGAGATGGTGAGGCGTATGGTCAAAAGTCAGACTTTACCACATAGTTTCTAGCTTGAGGCTATTATGTGTGCAACATATGTACTGAACAGGTGTCCCACTAAAGTGTTGTAGTCTATCACTCCAATGAGGCTTGGCATGGTTGCAAGCCATCCGTTGCTCATCTGCGTGTTTTTGGTTGTCTGGCATATGCATTAGTGCCTAAACAACATCGCAAAAAATTGGATGATAAAGTAGTAAAATGTATTTTTGTTGGGTACAGTTCTGAAACTAAAGGCTAGCATCTGTATCATCCACAGACTAAATGCATTCTAGTTGGCTGTGATGTTTTGGTGGAAGATGTTATTCAACCATTGCTTTCATGTACTAAGGAGACATCTGTTAGCTCCAAAGACATGTATAATACTTTACTGCCTCTTTTTACAGGTGCATAGTCTAGTGCTTGTCCTAATCAAGCAACTTCTTAGACTTTGTAGGTTTCATGTGATGATGTAGATCATTCCATTTCTGGTGCAGATTTACATGATGCACTTGTTGATGAAAGAGTTGATATTGAGCAGGCAAAAACTATGCCAAAATGGATGGTGCAGACCTTACATGACAACAAATTAGATGCACCTCAGTCATATCATACTTGCTCAGGCTCTCATAGTGCCTCTTTTGCATCACATTGCTATGCTATGGCTAGCTCTAGTCTCTTTGATGAGATTGAACCTATTTTGTTTGATGAAGCACAACATTTTGAACATTGGATGGCTGCAATGCAATCTGGATATGATGCTATCATGAAAAATGGTACCTAGTTTTTATGTGATTTGCCTCCTAGCAAGAACGCCACTGGCACTAAGTGAATATACAATGTAAAGTGTAAACTTGATGTTACAGTTGATAGGTATAAAGCTAAGCTTGTTGCAAAGGGTTATGCACAAGAAAGAGGCATTGATTTTGATGAAACCTTTGCTCCTACTTGTCGAATGACTACTGTTTATAGCATCTGTGCACTTGCAGCTCATCATGCTTGGAATCTACATCAATTGGAAATCAAACCAATATTTCTAAATGGTGACTTGCATGAAGAAGTGTACATTTTTTAGCCTCGTGGCTTTGTCCAAAAAGGGCATGAAAATTAGGTGTGTAATTTAAAGAAGGCATTATATGATTTAAAGCAAGCACCATGTGCTTGGTATGAAAAGATACATGCCTATCTCATTGCACATGGTTTTGAGAACAGTCCAATTGAAAGCACCTTATATGTTAAGCGTGCTAATGATGTGCTTCTGATCATTGTGGTGTACATTGATGACATGCTACTCATTGGTCCTCATGACATGCATATTGCTGCTTTTAAGGCTGATTTGCATGCCTCATTTGAGATGTCTGATTTGGGGCATTTGCATCACTCTTTGGGCATTCAGATTATGCAAGTTGATGGTAGAATGTCTTTGTCTCAAACAAAATATATTGACACATTATTGCAGTGTTTTGGCCTTGAAGTTTGTAAGCCTATTGCCACTCCTATGGAGATAGATTTACAATTGAATCTTCATGATGATGGTGATGCATTTGATGCTATTCTCTATCAGGAGGTTGTTGGATGTTTGATTTACTTATACACTACTCAGTTAGATATTGAGTTTGGTGTCTCACAGATGAGCAGGTTTATGCATTGCCCATCTGTCAAGCATTGGCAGGCGGTTAAGCGCATCTTTCGCTACCTAAGTGGTACCCAACTAGTTGGATTGTTTTATCCCAAGGGGGGATCAATACCGTGAAATTTGCATGCTTTTTCTGACAGTGATTGGGCTAGTTGCTATGACACTCATGTGTCCACCAGTGGTTTTTGCTTCATGCTTTGTAGCTCATGTATATGTTGGTTGATCAAGAAGAAGCCTACTATGGCCACTTCTAGTTGTGAGGCTGAGTATAGGGTAGTTTTTACAGCAATTGTTGAGTGTGTGTGGCTCAGAAGCCTTATGGCTAATTTGGGTGTTGGTCAATCTTCTGCCACTACCATCTTCACTGACAGTTAGAGCGCATTGGCAGTTGCGAGGCACCCTGTGTTCCATGCTTGCACTAAGCACATTGAGGTGCATTATCATTATGTCAGGGAGATTTCTGCTGGGGAGATCAGCTTGGCATATCTGCCCATGCACGAGAACATTGCAGACCTTTTTACAAAGGGTCTGCCTAGGGAGACGTTTGTAGCTTTCCACAAAGCTTTGGGCTTACTTCCTTTTGTGGATTGATTCCACATAGCTTGCCACTTCCTTATACATGAATGCCAACTCCTTGTTCATCGCATCACTCCTAGGGGGGATTTGTTGATATATTTAGGTAGTGATGTGTGTGAACACTCTAGGATCATCGGGGCACTTTTTTCCCTCTTTAGGAGGTTTTTTTCCCCGGGCTTGTATATACGCCTATTGCCCTAATAGGCTACTTATCTTTGTACATTCTAGTGGTAATACATTCAACATTGTGTGTTGTGCTCCAAGCTTCTTCTTCTTCCTTGTGTTGTTTGCGTGCTTCCATAGATGTCTAACTCCAACAAAATTTCTTCTTTGTATCTTACTATGTTTCTAATTTTATGGAGTCAGAGTTGTAGGTGGGAATTACTAATATTTAATTTTGTCTAAGTATGTGGAAGTTGATGGTATAGATTTTCCCTTCTCACATGTCAAATGTTAAGAATCTCTTTTTGGGATTCATAAAGGACAACTTGGGATTGCTTGATAGCTAACTTCTAGCACTTAGCTAGATAGGTGGAGTAGTTAAGGTCTCTCTCCAAGATGTGGAGATCAATTACTGAACAAAACAAAGCGAGAGGATTGAAGAATTAACATGAAACCAAGGTGCCTACCTGTGCCTAAGATGCGGTTTGAAGGTGCAGATCATTGGATATTGACTAGATAAAACTAAGTCCACACATTGATAAAAGGATGGGGGACCTTCATGATGTTCTGCATCATATAGCATCTATCATCTTGTTTTTTGCAAATCTTTGCCCGATGGGAGGTTCAACCAAGAGAAACCTTGCATGTCTTTGAGCTCCACCAGATCATGGTGTAGCTTAACCACGTCCCATGTGTCATTCTCAATTCTATCAATAACACATCCCTTTTGGCCCCATCTATCATACATAACTTTCACCATATTAAAGTCCCTAGAGAGGATGGTCTCAAAGGGTAGAGAGTCTAAATAGTCCCTAGTAGTCAATCTCTTTGTTTTAGAATTAGGAGCATAAACCATGGCAATGATGAGCAAGAGGGGCTCTTGAAATATGCGATTACCCATTGATGGTTTTGATCCAACATTGTATTCAAGAGGAGGGAGTTCCAATTCAGCTTGAAGCCTATCGTCACATCACCACTCCCACACAGTGTTGAGTGACGAACCACACATGAGACATTGAAATACACTTTAGCCTCTTTTGTTGTTGGAATCTGTCAATTTTGATCTCCTGAAGACATATAAAATATGGATTGATATTTTTTCTCGAAGTCATTGACCAAATATGGTCATTTGTGAGGGGTGAAGCAACTCTCGAATGTGTACAAAACAAAAAAGAATTTACAAAATGAGCTATCTTTGTTGGTCTTTTGTTGTCCCTCTTTTTCTTTTCTTTATCTTCCTCTTCTCTTCTAGAGATTATGACGTTAAAGGGGGCTCTTCTAGGGCAATCCAACAGGGCCCCTACCAAGGATTCCACTTCATGATCAGTAAGCATGGAACTAATAATAGAACTTTCACTATCAGGGTTCCCTTCTTTGCTTGAGGTGAGTCCATTCCCTTTGGTGGATGCGACTCCTTCTTGGTTAGCCTTCTTGCTTATGGAAGGAATCTCTGGGATTTCCTCTTCATTCCACTCTTGATTCCATTCACAAAGGTAGTCTAAGCTATTGGCCTCCTTCTCTAAATTATAGAAAATATTGTTAGATGTTGGGATCAGGCAAGCAAGATTCAGACCACCACCTCATTTGAGACTTCTACTCTTCCTATGCCTTGCTTCTGTGAAGGGCTCTTAATTATGATCTTCAAACTGTGCTCCTTCAAATTCTTCAAGCTCTAGGGAAAGCTTTGGATCTATGGACATATCTTTATCCAGAACCTAAACATTTCCCTTAACCTGAGCATTTTCCTTATGCTTATCTAGCCACAATGCTTTCCACCTCATAGGACATTCTTTGATCTTATGGCTCTGCATTCCACAATGGAAACAAGAATCGGGTAGTTTTTTTATAAAAAACCTAAGTCCTATTTGAGAGGGAGTCCTTCACCAATGTCAACATTGATTTTGGTGGGAGGATATGGGTTAAGGTCCACTTCAACAGAATTTTTTGGGTGCCATCTAGCATTCAAAAGAATGCATCATGCCTTCATAGATGAAACCCCCAATGTCTCCCTTGGAGATGAATGGGCGAAAATAGGCATGACAATATCCCTAAGAAAGTTATAGAGGAAGTAGGGAAGGTGAGGGAGTTTCACCCAAAGCAGAAAGGGAGATAGTTTGGACTTGCTTGGGACAAAGTCTGGGAACAACTTGAAGAGGTATAATTTAGTGTGCCATACTTTCCAAGAGCCAACCTCTAGGGCTTGGAAGGCCTTTTCATCATTCTCAAAAACTATAAGCACATCGTCGACTGACAAGAATTGACACTTACAAACCACTGAGCCATGGGGGGAACCAATCTTTTTGAAACCATTTCTGGAGGGACTCAATAGGTGGTTTCAAACCAAAAAACCAACCAATGAGGAAAACCTTCTTATGCTCTTCTTGTTTAGAGAGAATGATCTCCCTAGGAAAGTAGACAATCCATGGATTAAGCCTAAAAAGACCAAGAGAGGCACCATCAGCCTTAACCAGTGAAGTCAAACCTGAGTTGCTAAACACCAACGAGGGCACAGTCCCACCATTGTCAATAACCCCCTGACTAAGAGATCCAAAAAGCAAACTTGGAAAACAAAGGAACACCTCCAAATTGAATGGAGCATTGTTAAGAGTCAGCATAGAACAAGAGGTATTATGTAAAGAGAGATGAAGCAAGATCAAAGGGATCTCCACAACAAATTTTCTTCATTGATGTTGTTCAACAAATATCAATAACATCATAATAAAAAACAATGATTTCAATAACTACACTTTGTATCATAAAAATCCTAATTTTGATACTTGGTTTTGTTGATATATTTAGGTAGTGATTGTTGGTGCAAGAGAATCCAAGCCCACATACTTGGATAATTAGCATATCTTTCATGGAGCCTTATATGATCAGTCCCTTGTAAAATCAATTACATTTACCCTTGTAAAAGAGTCCTACATCCACAAGGAAGTTAGGAAGCATCAAATTTTGTAATTGATTGATGAGAGAATATATCCTATAGTTTACGATTTACTTTTAGGTGGACTTTTGAATTTGAATTCAAACGATTGGCTCCAAACTCAACTATAAAAAGAGGATCAAATGACCCATGTGATATCTCGACTTGAGGAGATCATTTTGAAGATACATTGTGATTTGAGATCTCACTCCATAGCTCAATCACCTTTCTCACATTGTGCAATAGATTACTGCCAACGACGTTGTATTTGTATATGATTTATTACATACATTTTGATTACACCTTCACTTCACTTCTCTAGCATGGCTACATCAATATAGTGATCTTCTCAGAGGTTGCTGTCAGTGTATGATTGATAATTTTTCATGATTTAAAGCATCATAGATTTAGTATCTTGTCTACTTTATAGCTACAAAATCTCATTATCATTGTTTCTCTGAATTGTGAGATATTATCACTTCATTGCTATCTAGTATGTTGACTGATGCACCCCAAAAATGTCGAGAGACTCCTATGATTTGCTAAACATCATACTCAGCATGTATTTCATCTTTTTTGTTGGAAGCACTCATGATTGATAGCTATCTAAGTTAATTAGACATCATCAAAAGGAATTAGATTGATTGCTATTATGCTTAGAGGACTGTTCAAAATATTGAATAGGTGTAGAGACTAAAATAGCAAGTCTATGAACTTGGATTAAATTCCTAACTATATGTTTTGATCCAATGATTAGTGGATCATGTTCCAACCAACATAGGTGATTATTTATTATCATTAGCAAGCTAAAGAGGCCCACTACACTCTCTAGCAATTGCTCTTGGCTAGTGTGAAGCAGGTTTAAGCAACACCATTTCATCTCTAAAGATTATCCACCATCTCCTCCAATAGTGATATTAGAGCTGCAACAAGCAAGATGGGAAATGGATCTCCATCATTCATTGAAAAATTGGACAGAAGCAACTTCTCAGCATGGTCACTAAGGATGCAAGCCTGCCTACTGTCAGGGGAGTACTAGATTGTGCTCTCTGACTACAATAGACAAGATTTCTGAAATAAAATTCTGATTACAAGAATACCCATGTAGGGAAAATAGCATAGGAATATGTAGCTGATACAAGAAGTCCCACAACTCGGGATCGTAGGTGTAGATAACTCAGCTAGAGATGATACAGGAGATCCCACAACCTGAGATGCTAAGTATGGAACAAGATCTCTGGATTACAAGAACTCCCCTCTGGGAGATGGACTAGATACAAGAAAGAACTCGACAAGATCTCGTACTATGAGATTACAAGAGGACAAGACTATGTCCAGGATACAAGACTAGACAGGACTGGAACAAGAAACAAGACAAGAACAAGAACTGGAACTTGGAGAGTACTTACTTGGTGGTCACGACTCCTTGAGCTCCCAAAACTGGTATTGGCAAGACTGATTATGAATGTGGCCAACCCCTCCTTATATAGGTTTTCAAGGGCGGTTCATGAAAGGCGGTTACGAATTGATGATGTCATCAATTCGAAACATGAGCTCTGGATATCCGAATCAGGCAAGTAGATAGTCGATCTTAGGGTTTTGGCATGTTTCAGACGCAATGGAAGCATTGGTTTCTCCTAATTCTGAACCAATCATGAGATACAGGGTTCACATGGAATCTAAGGTTCAGAATGGTTTCCTTTGTCCATGACATCACCTCCCCCTCAAGCGACGAGTTCCACGAGGAGCGTTCATGTTATCTGGTCTCGGCTTCGTTGGATTTCTCTTATGGAATTCTTGAACCTTGATTGGTGCTCTCTGAAGGTGTCCTGTAGGTTCCCAAGTACGATCACTGATGTCATACCCTTTTCAATGAATAAGGTATTCGAATCTTCCTCGGGATATTCTGGAATCTAGGACATGCTCAACTTCAAATTCTTCATGATCATCAATCTCGATAGGTGGTTAAGGACTAGGTCTCTCCCCCCTCAATGGTGAAATCTAATATGGTTCCAACATGGATACATGGAAAACTGGATGTATTCTCATAGTACTTGGCAGCTGGAGCTTGAAGGTGACTAGATTAATCTTGGCCAAGATGGCAAATGGACCAAATCTTTGATGATCTAACTTTGGACAAGGTCTTGAGGTTTGCAAATTGTTTCTGAGTAACCATACTTTATCCCCAATTTGATACGATGGATTCTGGACACGATGTTGATCTGCATAGTACTTATATTGTTCTTGAGCTTTATGGATCTCTTCCTTGAGTTCTTTGTGAATGTCCATCAGGTATTGGGCCTTGTCTCTAGCAGCTGGGTTCTTGACATGATTTGAGAGTTGTATATCCATCCTTGGATGTTGCCCATAATTTGCAAAGAAGGGAGTCTGCTTGGTAGATGCACGAACACTATTGTTATAAGCAAACTCTACAAAAGGTAAAAGCTCAAACCAATCATTTTGATGATAGTTGCTAGTGCAACGGAGATATTTCTCCAGGACTTGATTCACCCGTTCTGTTTGTCCATCAGTCTGTGGATGATTTGTTGTAGATAGTTTAACTTGAACACCAAGGAGCTTGCAAAGACTGTTCCAAAAGCTGGATATGAACTGTGGACCTCGATCACTGACAATGTCATCAGGCAATCCATGAAGCCTAAATATATACCTGAGACAAAGTCTAGCAGTGGCTGCATGTGTGATTGCCTTGGTAGTTGGAATGAAGTGTGCCATCTTTGTAAATCTATCCACAATAACAAGAATGGCATCATACTTATCTGACTTTGGTAGATCTGTGATGAAATCCATAGACAATGAAGCCCATGGCCTTTCTGGAATAGGTAGAGGTTGCAAGAGGCCATGAGGTTTATGTCGGGGTACCTTAGATCTATTGCAAGTATCACAGGTTTGAATGTATTCTATGACTTCCTTCCACATCTGAGGCCACCAAAAGTCCCTTGATATGAATTCTATTGTTTTATTCACTCCAAAATGTTCTGCTGCAAAGTTATCATGGCGTTGTTGAAGTACTTGGATCCTCGGCTTTCTTGGAGGGACATACAATAGGTTCTTATAGAGTAGTAACCCATCCTTTTCCTGAAATTCGTTTACTTCTTGGAATTTTCCTTCTTGAGCTTTCTGCTTAACGTTACAAAACAATTCATCCTGTGTTAGATTCTCACGGATCAACTGAATCAAGGTTGAATCTTCATGATGGCTTGAAGAGATAGCTACTAACTAGAGATGCTGAGGCTTGAGTAATACACTTTCTTGCTGATCAAAGGCCTCTTCACCCTTCTTTGGTGCAAGGTAAGATCTTCTGGCCAAGGCATCTGACTAACATTGTTGATGTCTTGGACGGTATGTGATGACAAAGTCAAATCTGGATAAAAAGTTACTCCATTGAGATTGCCTTCTATTGAGAATCCGGGTGGTCATAAAATACTCTAGCTTCTTGTGATCTGAATACACAGTGACTTTATGAGCTGCTCCTTCTAGATGGTGACGCCATGTATCAAACGCATCTACTATGGCAAGCAGTTCTTTATCATGAATTTCATAATTAATTTCTGGAGGGGAAAACTTCCTTGAATGATATGCAGCTGGATGTAGGCGTCCATCATCTCCATATTGGAAAAGAATGGCCCCCAAAGTCTGATGCATCTGTCTCAAGAAAGAAGGGCTTACTGGAATCAGGATGAACCAGAATTGGAGCGGTAGTAAATGCTGATTTCAAGGTCTGAAAGGCCTCTTCTGCTTCTTTGGTCCATGAGAATTTGGAGTTCCCTATAAGCTTGGTAAGAGGTGTCACTATCTTGGAGTAATCTCTAATGAATATCCTGTAGAAATTGGCAAACCCCAAAAAACATTGTACATCTCGAACACATGAAGGTGGACACTTCTTCTTCTATGAATCAGTATTCACCAGAATTCGTGCGAGAGATTCAAGAAGAGAAATGGGCTAAAGAAAGTGAAGATCCTCCTCTAATTGAACTTGTGGATGACGTGCACGATCAATTCCCACAAGACATTCCTTCCATTTATGGAGAGCATGAGAGTGCCCAATCTCATGAGAGATTAGACTTCGAGTCTAATTCCTTACAGAAACTACCCCATTTCACAGGCCCATGGGAGGCTAAGTCTACTTGTATGAGAGCACCCATGGTCATGATAAGAAACTAGGACTCAGTCTTACCTAGGAACACCGAGTTAGTGAAAAACACTAAAGTGTAGTGCAATCTTACTTTAGAAGAGCTACTCAAGGTTAGGCCAGAATTGTAGAAACATGTAGCTAAACAAGTGCCTGAAATAGCTAAAGCTCGTTCCCACGTAGGATCTCATAGAACAATATCAGGAATACCCTTGGACAAGATAGGAGACATGAGTGAAGGAGAAGAAGGAAACACCTATCTTCCCATTACCCATCAAGGATACACAACCAAAGCCATTTTGGACTCAGGCACAGGAGTTGCAATAACTACCACTTCCCTATGGAAGCATTGGGGCAAGCTAGCACTCAGACCAACAAGAATGAAACTGCAGATGGCCAATGGTCACATTGAGAGACCCTTAGGACTTTTAGAAGGAATAACTCTCACTACATGTGTAGAGTTTGAGCATACTTTTGCTATATGTGACTTTAGCAAGAATCAGGCCTATGAGATGATTTTGGGAAGGCCATTTATGCGATAGTTGCAAATGGTACAAGATTGGGGAACCAATTCCTTGTATTTACAACATTTAGATGTTACAACCAAAGTCAATCTCAAGGATTACTCTCATAGAGATGTACCCCCTATTCATTGGAATCACATCCGTAGAGCTAAAGATGATACAAAATCAGTGCATTCCATAGGATCAAGATCCTCATGGATGCATGAAGACACCCACTTATGGATGTGCAAAGTAGCCAAAGAAGAAGAGAAGAGAGAAAAAGCCAGAGAGGTAGGTGCGAAGGAAACTCATAGATCAGTTCAAGACCCAGCCTATGCACCTGTAGTTTTTCCAGACAAAGAATTTGAACCTCATGGTTGGGTGGAAATTTTAGCAACAATGGATGTAGCCATCAATGAAGAACAATGGACACCCCACTATGATGAGGATGGTTATGACATCTCAATCTTCACAATAGAGCCAATTATGTATGATTCGGTTATAGAAGAATGTGAACCTAACACTGATGTATTCGAGGATGCAAGTGACTCAAGATCTAGAGTCAATCATTATGGAACCACCTTTTGCATCAGATGAAGAATACTTCTATGAAGTAGAAGCTCACCCTCAGAGACATGGAGAACTTACTAATGATGTGAGGTTAACCACACAAGTGACTGCCAAAAATGAAGGCAAGAAGAGGAAGAAGAGAGAAACCACACCAGAAGAGGAAGAATCCTTGTTTGAGGTCTCGGAAAACTTTAAGAAGTATGAGATAGAAGATAGGATAGTCATGATAAGAATGCCTAAACCTGATGCACAAGGAGGAGAGGCCTATGATAACAAAGAAACCACCAAGAAAATTGTTGTAGCCATAGAAGAAGGAGAAGAAAGATGCATGTACATAGGACATGACCTAACTGAGGAAGAGGAGCACGAGTTGATAGCCTTGCTACGAGAATATAGAGATGTATTCACTTGGAGCTACAATGACTTGAAAGGTGTAGATCATGACATATGCTCACACAAGATTCCCATGATCTCAGATGCCAAACCCTCTAAGCAAAATCCATACACATATAACGATAACTATGCTGCTAAGATCAAAGAGGAGATAGATAGACTGGAGGAAGGTGGATTTATCTATGAAATCGAGCACACTGAATGGGTATCCCCATAGTAGTGGTGCCCAAAAAGAACGGCAAATTACGTGTATGCATTAACTTGAAGAAGGTTAACGTAGCCACTATCAGAGATAGTTATCCGCTTCCGATCACTGAGCACCTATTAGAAAGAGTGGTAGGTAAGGAAGTCTACAGCTTCCTTGATGGCTTCTCTGGCTACAATCAAGTAGCCATAGCTCCAGAAGTTCAACATAAGATAGCTTTTTCTACAGAGTGGGGCATATTTGCCTTTAGAGTAATGCCATTTGGTCTTACCAATGCGCCATCCACCTTTTAGAGGCTGATGTGCCATGTGTTTAAAGAGTTCTTGAGGAAAAATTTGGAAGTCTATGTTGATGATCTTTGTGCTCATTCCAACATTAGACAAACCCATATCTCTGAGGTGAGAGCTATCTTTGACAAATGTAGAGAATATCAAGTCTGCCTGAACCCAAAAAAGTGTGTTTTCATGGTCACGCAAGGCAAGATTCTAGGACACATAGTATCAAAGAACAACATATCCACTGACAAAGAGAAAGTGAGAGCTATCGCAGAACTACTTAGTCCAAATAGTGTCAAGGAAGTGCAAGCTTGCATGGGGCATTATGGATATTACCGACGTTTTATACACATGTATGCCATCATTGCAAAGCTTGTGTACAGACTTTTGACCAATTTTGAGTGGACTGATGAATGTGATAAATCTTTTAATGAGCTTAAATGGCGATTATGTTCAGCACCAATCTTGACTACACTGGATTGGAACAAGCCATTCCATGTCCATGTGGGTGCATCCAATTATGTTATTGGGTGTGTACTTGTACAACCAACTGGTGAAGGTAATATGGATCTTCCGATTGCCCACGCTAGTAGACAGTTGAATGCAGCTGAACGAAACTATACCACCACCGAACAAGAAGGGTTAGGCATGGTATATGCGGTTAAAAAGTTTATAACACTATTTGCTTGGAAATAAGTTTAAATTTTTTTACTGATCATCAAGCTTTACTATACTTGGTAAACAAGCCATGCAATACAGGTAGCTTAGTAAGATGGTTCCTCTTACTAATGGAATATGACTTTGAGGAAGTGGTGCGAAAAGGGAGGACTCACTTGAGAGCAGATCATCTCTCTAGGCTCACATCCGGAGAGGCCCCACAAGGAGTATCATATGATTTTCCTGATGCTTACTTGTTTAATTTGAAAGTTGTACCTCAGTGGGCCAAGACATTAGTGCCAGTATTCACCTACCAGCCTAACCACCCAGTAATAAACACTCAAGATCGGGAGATAGTAAAAGCCCAAAAGTACCATATCATGGCACAAAGTATGTACAAGCATACAGATCAAGGGATATTAGCTTGTTGTGTGGAGGAGGATGAGTACGCTAAATGGCTACAATTAGCACATGTAGGTGCATTAGAGCAACACTACTCAAGGCAAAGAACTCTACAGACACTAAGGAGACTCAGAGTGCACTAGCCAATTATGGAAGCAGATGTCCAAAAGTTGTGTAAGGAATGCCCAATCTGTTGTATTAGACCACCTGTGGACCACGCTACACTATACCAAGTGTCTCTAATACCATATTGGAGCGAACTATTGGTAGCCTTCCTAAGGATGAAAACATTCCCTCAAGATATGACCCTAACAAGGAGAAGAAGTTTAGAACAAGAAGCCATAGATTATACACTCATTGGAGATAATTTATACAGGCGTAGTAAAGATGGTTACCTATGACTGTGTGTCCATGAGAGTGAATATCTTAAGATCTTGGAAACTGCTCACCAAGGTGTAACGGGAGGACACTTTGGACCAGACTGTGTGATTAAGGCAATCCTGTTTGCAGGCTTGTGGTGGCCAACCCTTCACATGGATGCACATACCTATGTGAAGCGGTGTGACATTTGTCAGCGAACTCAATATCCCATACATAAAGATGAGATGCCATTGAAACCTATGATGGGTGGACGTGCATTCTCAAAGTGGGGAATAGACTTTCTTGGTCCTATTAATCCCCCAGCTAAGGGTTCGCATGTTGAATACATCATTGTGGCCATAGACTATCTAACCAAGTGGGTGGAAGTGAAGGCTGTTGATATATTTAGGTAGTGATGTGTGTGAACACACTAGGTCTGTCGGGGCACTTTTTTCCCTCTTTAGGAGGTTTTTTTCCCCCGGCTTGTATATACGCCTACTGCCCTAATGGGCTACTTATCTTTGTACGTTCTCTAGTAATACATTCAGTATTGTGTGTTGTGCTCCAAGCTTCTTCTTTTTCTTTGTGTTGTTTGCGTGCTTCCGCAGACATCTAACTCCAACAATTGATATCAGAGCAGGTCGTCGCTTCATCTAGGCTGCCGTCGACACTCCTCCGTTTGTAGTCTCAGATTCGCACAAAATTTGGTGAGCATACTCAAGGTGTTTCAGAGTTCAAAGGTATATACCTGTTTCGATTCACCAGTATAAGCATCTCGAAGTCTGCTATAGCTTTAGCAGAACTCGCCTGGGCAGTTCCGTTCAACTTTTTGAGATACAATCAATTTTCTGCATCAAGGTATTTTAGTCACCGGCCATGGCTGAAAGCAATGATGTATTCCGCATGTTGGTTGTTGAGGATAAGTTGGATGGTACCAACTACCCATTATGGTCTTATATGATGTGACATGTATTGGTTGCAAAAGGATTGTGGAACATTGTGCAAGGTGTTGAAAGACGTCCTGTTACACCTGTAACAACAGGTACTACAAATACAGGTACTGCAAATACAGGTACTACAAATACAAGTGTTGGAGCTGATGAAGATGGTGTCGAAGATGATATTGTGCAGATTCCTGTTCATGTTGTTGTTTCTGCTGCACCTACTGTAGAGCAGATTCGTTGGGATGGCAGAGATGCACAGGCACATGCATTGATAGCTTTGTCTGTCAAACGTGCCATTATTCCTCATATTCACTCTTGCACAACAGCTAAGGATGCTTGGGATACACTTACCACATTGTACCAAGCTAGGAATGAGGCTCGTGTTGCTTACCTTCGAAAACAGTATGGAGAGTGAGCACATGAATGAAGGTGATTCTATGAAAAGTTTCCTAAAAAAGATCAAAGACTTGAAGGAACAGTTGATTTCTGCTGATGAGGTTATACCAGATAGCTCACTTGTGCAGACCGTTCTGAATGGTCTTCTTGATTCATATCAGAGTTTTGCTTCTACTCTTCGGTTGATGATGAAGGCAATCCAAATGCCTTGTCATTTAAGGAGTTAGTCTCTGTTCTGTTGCAGGAAGATCAGTCCAGGCAGAACAAGTCCATTATGTGTGTTGCAGATCAAGCTTTTCTGGCTAGTCACAAGGGCAAATGAAAATGGAGCTCTTCTACTAGTAAGCAGAAATCTGCAAATGCTACACATTCGAAGAACCAGGATAAAGATGAGAAGAAATCAGAAAATCAGAAATTGTTTTGCAAGTACTGTAAAGGGAATGATCATATCATAAAGAACTGTCCAAAACTAGCTGCAAAAGAGGCAAAGAAAAAGGAGGCTAGAATGGTTGTTGCAGAAGCCTCTACACCAAAAATAGAGTCTGCTAATCTTGTGCAGGAAGAAGAATGGGCATTTACTATTGTTTGCAGTTTTGACCCATCTTCTCATGAGCAATGCATGTCTGCAGTGGACTCAGATGTTTGGCCAGTACTTTGACAGTGGGGCGACCAAACATATTACCTCACAACGCAGTTTCTTCTCTTCATTCGAGCCTGCCCCTACAGGGAATACTGTCACATGCGCCAACAACTCCTCTTATCCTGTTATGGGAGTTGGTAAGATCATTTTGACTACTGCTGATGGTAGTTCTTTCACCTTGTCAGATGCTTTATTTGTGCCAGGGATCAAGAAGAATCTGTTATCACTTTCTGCATTAGCCAAGATTGGCTTGGTTGTGAAATTTGTTGATGACAGATGTACAGTTCATGATCTGTCAAATGGCGATGTTATTATTGCTTATGGCATTTTATGTCGTGGGCTGTATAAACTCATGGACATGTTCATGATCTGTCAAATGGCAATGTTATTATTGCTTCTGGCATTTTATGTCGTGGGCTGTATTGCTTTTGTGAATGATTCGGCATGTGGAGTTCATGATTCTCAGACTATCTCAGATGCAAAGCTTTGGCATGCATGCTTTGGTCATCTGAATTTTGCTAGTTTGCTACACCTGTAGAAATCTGATATGGTGTCTTCTTTGCCCAAGCTTGAGGCACTTGGAAAACATGTATGTGAAGACTATATTTTGGGCAAAATGCAGCGTTCCTAATTTCCAAAAGATGGTTCAGTTCGAGCTACGCAGAAATTGTAGCTTGTACATAGTGATGTATGTGGTCCTATGCAGACACCTTCTTTTGGAAACTATCTTTCCTTCGTGACTTTCATTGATGATTTTTCCAGGCATGCATGGGTATATCCATTGAAGGCAAAGTCCGAAGTGTTTTTGTGCTTCAAACAGTTTTTGGTTTTGGCTGAAAATCTGTCAGCATGTAAAATAGGCACCCTCTATTCTGATCGAGGGGGGGATATATGTCTTCTGATTTTAATGCATTTCTGGTTGAACGTGGGATAAAACACCAGTGTACAGTGCCATATACACCTCAACAGAATGGAGTTGCTAAACGGAAGAACAGGCCACTCATGGAGATGGCGAGGTGGATGGTCAAGAGTCAGGCTTTACCACATAGATTCTGGCTTGAGGTTGTCATGTGTGCAACATATGTACTTAACAGGTGTCCCACTAAAGTGCTACAGTCTATCACTCCATATGATGCTTGGCATGATCGCAAGCCATCTATTTCTCATCTGCGGGTTTTTGGTTGTTTGGCATATGCACTAATGCCTGAACAACATCGCAAAAAATTGGATGATAAGGCAATAAAATGTATTTTTGTTGGGTACAGTTCTGAAAGTAAAGGCTATCATTTGTATCATCCACAGACTAAACGCATTCTGGTTAGCCGTGATGTTGTTTTTGTGGAAGATGCTATTCAGCCATTGCTTTCATGTACTAAGGAGACATCTGTTAGCTGCAAAGACATGTATGATACTTTGATGCCTCTTTTTACAGGTGGACAGTCTACGGCTAGTCCTAATGAGGCAACTTCTCAACCTTTGCAGGTTTCATGTGATGATGCAGATCATCCCATTTCTGATGCAGATTTACATGATGCACTTGTTGATGAGAGAGCTGATACTGAGCAGGCAAAAACTATGCCAAAATGGCTGGTGCGGACTTTGCGTGACAGCAAATTAGATGCACCTTTGTCATATCGTACTCGTTCAGGCTCTCATACTGCCTCCGTTGCATCAGATTGCTATGTTATGGCTACGTCTAGTCTCTGTGATGACAATGAGCCTGTTTCTTTTGATGAAGCACAAAATTCAAAAAATTAGATTGCTATGCAATCTGAATATGATGCTATAATGAAGAATGGTACATGGTCTTTATGTGACTTGCCTCTTGGCAAGAAGGCCATTGTCACTAAGTGGGTATACAAGCTGAAGCGTAAACCTGATGGTACAGTTGATAGGTATAAGGCTAGGCTTGTTGCAAAGGGTTATGCGCAGGAAAGAGGCATTGACTTTGATGAGACCTTTGCACCCACATGCCGTATGACTACTGTTCGGAGCATTTGTGCACTTGCAGCCCATCATGGTTGGAATGTACATCAGTTGGACATTAAAACAGCATTTGTGAATGGTAACTTGCATGAAGAAGTGTATGTTTTTCAGCCCCGTGGCTTTGTGCAGAAAGGGCATGAAAACTAGGTGTGCAGGTTAAAGAAGGCATTATATGGTTTAAAGCAAGCACCACGTGCTTGGCATGAGAAGATACATGCCTATCTGATTGCACATGGTTTTGAGAACAATCCAATTGAAAGCACCTTATATGTTAAGCATGCTAATGATGTGCTTCTCATCATTGTTGTCTATGTTGACGACATGTTGCTCACTGGTCCTATTGAGAAGCATATTGCTAATTTCAAGGCTGATTTGCATGCCTCATTTGAGATGTTTGATTTGGGGCATTTGCATCACTATTTGGGCATTCAGTTTATGCAAGTTGATGGTGGAATGGCTTTGTGTCAAACGAAATATATTGACACACTATTGCAGCATTTTGGCCTTGAAGATTGTAAGCCTATTGCCACTCCTATGGAGATAGGTTTACGATTGAGTCCTCATGATGCTCGAGATGCATTTGATGTTGTTCTCTATTAGTAGGCTGTTGGATGCTTGATTTACTTATGCATTACTCGGCCAGATATTCAGTTTGTTGTCTCACAGATGAGCAAGTTTATGCATTGCCCAGGAATCACACATTGGAAGGCGGTTAAGTGCATCTTTCGCTACTTGATTGGTACTCGGCTACTTGGGTTGTTTTATCCCAAGGGGGGATCACTACCGCCAGATTTGCATGCTTTTTCTGACTCAAATTGGGCTGGTTGCTATGACACTCGTGTATCCACGAGTGTTTTTTGCTTCATGCTTGGTAGCTCATGTATATCTTGGTTGAGCAAGAGCAGCCTATTGTGGCCACTTCTAGTTGTGAGGCTGAGTATAAAGCAGCTTTCAGAGCGACTGTTGAGTGTGTGTGGCTCAGACGCCTTATGGCTGATTTGGGTGTTGGCCAGTCTTCTGTCACCGCCATCTTCACTGACAGTTAGAGTGCATTGGCAGTTGCGAGGAACCCTGTGTTCCATGCTCGCACTAAGCACATTGAGGTGCATTATCACTATGTTAGGGAGAGGTTCTTTGTTGGGGAGATCAACTTGGCATATGTGCCCACGCAGGAGAACATTGCAGACCTTTTCACGAAGGCTCTGCCTAGGGAGAAGTTTGAAGCTTTCCGCAAAGTTTTGGGCTTACTTCCTTTTGTGGAGTGATTTCCACATAGCTTGGCACTTCCTTATACATGAGTGCCAGCTCCTTGTTCACCACATTACTCCCAGGGGGGATTTGTTGATATATTTAGGTAGTGATGTGTGTGAACACACTAGGTCCGCCGGGGCACTTTTTTCCCTCTTTAGGAGGTTTTTTTCCCCCGGCTTGTATATACGCCTACTACCCTAATGGGCTAGTTATCTTTGTACATTCTCTAGTAATACATTCAGTATTGTGTGTTGTGCTCCAAGCTTCTTCTTCTTCCTTGTGTTGTTCGCGTGCTTCCGCAGATGTCTAACTCCAACAAAGGCCACAACGAAGAACGATGCTCAAACGATAGCTAAGTTTTTATTTGAGAATGTGTTCACTAGATATGGGCTACCAATTGAGCTAGTAAGTGATAGAGGCACACACTTCTTGAATGAAGTCATTGAAAACCTTCTCCAAGAATTCTTGGTGATACATAAGAAGTCTGCCCCATATCACCCATAGGCTAACGGATAGGCTGATAGCACAAATAAGATTCTATGCAATGTACTGACGAAGTTGGTGAATAATAAATGCTCTGATTGGGACAAATAGCTACACCATGCTATTTGGGCATACCGAGTCGCCTATAAAACAATACTCCAAGCCACACCCTTTCAGATGGTGTTTGGCCAAAATGTAGTGCTACCATTGGACTTCTTCATACCTACATTGAAAGTAGCACAAGAGCATGACTGGACAGGCCTTGAGCTCTCATCCAGAATCTTTGATCTGGAATGATTAGGCGAAACAAGATTGCGAGCAGCAGCAGAAATTTACGTAGCCAAGAAAAGACAAAAGGCATATTTTGATGCTCATGTGAAGGATAAGGGTTTGAAAACAGGGGACCTAGTCTTAGTCTGCACTTTAAAGCAACATGCACAAAAATTAGAGAAGAGGGGCTATGGACCAATGATTATCAATAGGATCTCAACAAGTGGAGTAGTCCCATTAGCCACCTTAGAAGGTGATATCCTACCAAGTTACATTAGTGGATGCCGAATCAAATTATATCAAGAACCCCTCACAGAGGAAATGCTCAATCGAGGTAATACTGCCAAGAAATGCAAAGAAGAAGAAAAACAAATCTGAGAAGAAGGGTAAGTAGAGGCCTTGGAACACATCCGAAGAATGAAATTGAGAAGACAGGGTAGAGATCAGCCTAGGACAGATGCCTATGTAGTTTCAGGATATCACATGGCTATGCATGAAGTCTCAGGTATATGTTCCCATAGAATAATTGACCGACGTCATTTTGTGAACTTAGAGATAGGACAAGGAAATAATGCAAGGACTGTACGAGCCTTGATTGAATAAGATGCAGCCACTAGTGCTATTAGACTTGCTTACTGTCAAGAATTGAAATTAAGTATCAATCCTATTGAGGCATACCACATAGGATTGGGAGGAGTGGAAACCCCTTGCATGGGCGAGGTGGAGCTTCCCCTCCACGTTCAAGATGTTCTAATGATAGTTAAGGTGCTAGTGTGTCAAGACGAGGATCTCACTGAGCCTCTTGTCTTGGGTCAAGACTGGATATATGACCATGCGGTTAACCTGAACCTAAGAAGTGGACTTCTTCAGGTCTGGGTGAAATAGCAATACATCACAATAGAACTAGCTATTAGAGCACTCAAGGAACCCCAAAGAGCACCTACTCCTGGTCCCTCCAGGAGCTCACATATAGATAAACATGTTGCAATAGTCCCAACCTCTGTGATACAGAAAATGACACAACTCTCTATGGGCACCAAGAAGGAACACTATCCCCCATCCTTCTCTACACCCATCAAGGCACATCAACCAAAGGAGCACCAACAATATCTCTCTTTGAAGCGTAAAGCCCGTGGCCAAAAGCGACCTTCCGATGGACAAGCTCAATCAAGGAACCAGATTTGGGTTCTGTTGAGCCCATAAAAGTCATATTGGTCAAAGTCAACCATAATCAAAGTCAAAAGGTCAAAGTCAAATTGGTCAAAGTCAACAAAGTCAAGGTCAAAGTCAATAGGTGCAAAGTCAAAGTGCTAAAGTGCAGGTGTCAAAGTGCACAGGTAGTGCACAATTAATTGTCCACAAAGGGTAAATTGGAGAAAGTGGGTTGCAGGTTGCAGAGGTATTTCTCAAATTTCCCTAAGGTTCAAAGTGTTTTTAAAGTGTTTTGGAAGGTTCAGGTGAACCCTCTCTTAGGTGCACAAGTGAAGACTTAAAAGGAAAATGTGAAGGTATCTGAAGCAGTAACGTACGCAGAAGTGAAAGTATGGTCCCCTAATTAAAATTTTTGTTTTAGGCTAAAGTCACTACAGGACAAAACAGGGATTCGTTGGCTGCCACTTGTGAAGACAATCTTGGGACATCAAAGTGAGCACCAAGATACTCTTGCAGTTAGGAGCGTACGTGAATTGACACTCAAATCAAGGCAAGGACTATTCTTGGACTATTCTAAGACTAAGCAAGAGGGAGCATAGTCTAAGCAAGGCAAGAGAGAGAAGTGCAAGAGAGACACAGTGTGCAACGCAGAGAAGTGAAGTGCAAGGTGTGTATGAAGGGTGACCAAGGAAGTGTGCAGAGGAGTGCTAAACTAGTCCCCCAAGGATCCCAAGGTCTCATTGAAGTGTGCACGTGCCGACAGAAGGTATCCATCCCTCCCCCTTAGTGGGAGCTTGGTGCAAGGTGTGCACAAGTGCAGGCTTGGAGAAGATGGAGGTTTGGTGCAGAGGAGGCCGGTGGCAACAAGTCCCTTGGGTATTTGGTATTTTGTAATTGAGCACTTTGTGGGATTTTGCATAGAAGCATTGGACTGTATTGTGATTCACATTGTATTTGTCTTATTATAATCAATCGGAAGAGGCTTCCAGTGTGTATCTTTCTTCTTTTCTTTCCCTTTTCTCCTACAAACACTCAAATCCCTTCTTGTCCAAGAATCCCCCAACAAAATTTGGCACACTCGGTGGGACTCCAAGGAGATTTGAGCATAGGAGAAGACATATTGTAGTTGGAGAAGCCCTATTCAAGTGTCAACAGCACGACTTGAGTAGATTAAGAGGTACATATTCTTATCATTATCTCATACTAAGAGGGCTATGAGCAGCTCATGACTGCAACTCGGTCCCAAACATTGAGGGTCACCTGCAAGCAAACAAGAAGGAAGGTTGTTAGAAGATCATCTAGTCCACTTTCATCAACTTCATCAGTAAGGATCATGGCTGGTCAGGTAGACTTGGAAACTCTACTATCAAGATTAAATATAAAATTTCCTTCTTTCAAAGGCCTAGCTCAGGAAGATTCGGATGAGCATATTAGAAGGTTTTTAGCACTATGCAAAACTAGAGGCTTAATGGGAAGAGAGGATGCCTTTTTAATACTCTTCCCTGCTACATTAGAAGGATTAGTAGATAAATGGTTTAGCCAGTTTGCTGAGAACCATTTTACAACTTGGGACTTAATGAAAGATGCATTCAAAAATCAATTCTAGCATGGAAATACTATAGAGATCATCATAGAGGAACTAGAAAATTTGAGATTGGGTCCAGGTGAAAAGTTCCTAGAGTTTGTGACTAGGGCCAAGGCACTAATGGCTAAATTGCCAGATCCACCACATGATTTTTTTGTTAAGAAATGGTTAGCTAAGCCACTTCTAGTGGCCACCCAATGTAAAATCAAGGAATTAGTGTTTCCTACAGCCTCCATAGAGGAGTTCATCAACACAGCTACACGACTGGAGCAGATAAGGGAACAATATGGAGCAACTTCCTCTCAACTACCATATTCTACAGAAATGGAGGATCCAGTAATCCAGCTAAGGAAGGAGCTGGAGGGCTTAAAAAGGAATAAGCCCCACAAAGAGGAGGAGAATGTTGTTACTCAGTTGAGAAGGGAGATTGAAGCACTAAAGCTCCAAAAGGAGGAGGAGGCCCAAGCAGAGGAATTGGCTCAGCTGCGACAAGAGTTGCAGGAGCTCAAAGGGGGTGGCATCAAGAGTGGACTTTGGTGTACCATGTGCAGCAAGCAAGGTCATATAATAAGTGAATGTCCTCTATTAAGTGTGACTTGCCAAATATGCACGAAAGTTGGCCATGAGGCCCAGGAATGCCAATCAAGAGGAATGTCTGCAACAACATATTGGACACAAGGAGGACCCCTACAACCAGAAAATGTGATGGCGGTTGCACCCAATCAAGGTAACAATTATGATCCTAGACAGAGAAATAACTTTGGAAATGGGCCTAGAGGCCAATTATTTGCTTTACATGTGGACAATGTGGGCACTATCAAAGTAGGTGCACTCTCCCAGAAAATGCCCCTCCTTGTAGGGACTGCCCAGAGGCTAGAGACCACTATACTAATTGTTGTCCTAAGAACCAAGCATCTTCATCTGGGCCCCACATTCAAATGATTTCTATATGCAAAGAAGAAAGGGTAGATCAAGTCAATGTGCCATCACCATCTACCAGGGTGGTGCAGTTAGAAGAAATTGAATCTTTTACAGTGTAGAAAAGAAGCAAGGGGAAGGCTCAAGTGGACATAGGTCAAGAGTCAATGATTAATGGATTGAACAAAGACAAAGTTGCATCTGAAGACAAAGCCACCACAGGTGCAGACACAAAGCAAAAAGAAAATTGCATAGGTACTAGTGATGCCATTGGACATGCATTCAATAGGGCTCATGAGGAGTTTGATAAGTCAAATGGAGCCCATGCTCTTAAGGAATCAAAAGCTTCCAGACTACTCAAGTCCATGAAAAAGGAGGTCAGTATTTTTTAATTAATAAAGATGGATGGGAAGTTCAGGTCAAAACTCTTGCAGATAATTGATGAAATGTCCACAACAAGTTTAGTGGCAAATGCTGCTGTTATGCATAACGATAAAAGTGTAGGGGAAGCACCCCTCATAGATCACAAGAGCCCTCTGCTAACAGTCTCTATTAAAGTTCATGAGTTTCAAGGAGTTATTGTGGATGGTGGTTCTGGCATTAACTTGATGCCTGAATATACCATGAAAAAGATTGGACTATACCCTTCAAGACCTGCCAACTTCACTGTAATAATGGCAGACCAAAGCATAGTAAGGCCTATGGGAGTGGTCCCTGGAGTTCCAGTCAAGATACAAGGTACCATATTTAACTTGGACTTTGTTGTTTTAAGGCTTCCACAGGTAGAAGGAAGTTTCCCCCTGTTAATTGGGAGACCTTGGTTAAGGCATGCCAATGTGTTGCATGACTGGGGCAAGGACACAATGTGGGTAAAGCAAGAGGGAAAAGAGTTGCAGCAGATAATTTAGAAGAAGGACCAGACAATCAAAGAAATACCAGCATGATGCAGACAATTGGTATTTGTATGGAAGAAGAATTGTTGGACCACTCAGAAGCAGATCTATTTGAAGGAGAAAATTTATATGAAGATGAAAACATGTTGGCGTGGCTCCATGCAGAAGACCCATCTTCCTGCTATGGAATTTTTCCAAACTCAAGTAGAGAGGAAGCATTTGAAGAATCAGAGGATATCATTCAGGTTAGTGACTCAAGTGAGACAGTCTCAGTTAAAGGCCATAGAAGAGAGGAGAAAAGAGGAGCCCTTAAGTGCAACAGTGTTGAAGATACTTCAAATCATATGTCAATGGCCATTTTTTTATGGATACTGGTATGGATATCATCTGTTGTGTCAATTTTTATGATAGTGAGTGCAGGGCTTTACAAGGATGTGGAAGAAGTACCTGCAAGTCCTTGGAAATAGAGGGTTCGATTTGATGAAGAAGATAGAATAGTGAAAATGAAATTTTGCAGATTAAGCTATAAAGTTGCTGACACAAAGTTACAAAAGTTGCAGTATGGAGGAGACAATATTTTACTGAAGGATTTAGGGTGCCTCGATCAGATGACCAGTGGGCCCAACAAGAAGATAAAACCAATGAAGTGCAGTACAATTGGAGATTATGTAGGAGTTTCTCTGAGTCAACATATCAAGGCTCAAGGCCTATCATCAACAAAAGTGAAGATTTATGGATCACCTAGAACCTGCAAAATTTGTCCAGGTTGTATATAGTCTTTTCCCGTCATTTTTGCTTAATTTTTAGTAGTTTTTATCAATTTTCATGATTTTTCTTTGCATTTTTAGCAAATTTAGCAACTCTTTCTTAGGTCTTGGCATAAGTATAATTTTTGAATTTTTTTGGGAATTTTTCAAGCATTTTTTGAATTTTTTCGGTATTTTTCATCCTTATTCAAGTGTCTTTTTCTCGCCAAATTGGAGGAATAAAGGAAGCTCTCTGTGGTTTTGAGTGAAAAAACTGGCCTAAACCTGTAGGATTTTTTTCCAAAATTTTTTGAAGATTTTTTGGATTTTTTATTTGCAACTTTTTTTGGATTTTTTATGTATTTTTCTTCAGTTTTGGCATTTTGTTTTTCCAAAAAAAAAACAAAAAAAAAATTCCCCCCCCCTCTCTCTCTCTCTCTTCCCACCCCCCCACCCCTCCCCTCCCCCCCCAACCCCCCCCCACCCCCCCCCCCCCCACCCTCTCCCCCCCCGCCACCCCCCCCTGCCCCCTCCCCCCTATTTTTCTTTTATTTTATATTTTTTTATTTTATTTATATAGATATATTTTATTATTTATTTTCTTATTTATTTTATTTATTTATTTTAATTTTCTTTTTATTTTCTTTCATTTTATTTTTAGTTACGATCTAGGCGTTCGAATTATTATTTAAAAAAAACGGACGAGGACAAATTTCCCTTTTTTTAAAAGAAAAATATATATATATGTTACTTTTTATATTTTTTTTATTATTCATGGCTCAAAGCTTTTGGCTCTGGATCGCGCCTCGATGGCCATTTTTTTCAAATCTAGAGTCGTTTTCATGTATTTTGGCACCTCTGGATTCATTTTTTGACTTAATTTTTCAACTATCAAACATTTTCTCTGACTTTTGGTCAAAACCCACATGTTTTGAGCACATTTATCACATGTTTTACTTTCATCACATGGTCCACATTGTCTATTCTCACTTCATCTCACCATATGTTGCACATTTTCCCATATGCAACCTCTGTAGCTCTTCTATTTGATCATTTTGGCCCTCTCCAGACCCCATACTCCTCCTACCTCAGCCTCCCTTTATCCTTCTTCCCTGCCACATCCTTACCCCTCCTTGCACTATCCATCTCAACCCCCTTAGCCCTCCCTTGCCTCTCCTTTCTTCCCTCCCATTGCTTTCCTTTGCTTTTCCATGCAAAAATTCCACTTTCTGGTTCTTCTCTGGTGCTCATTCTCTCCTGCTCCTGGTGGACTTGGTCTCTGCTTAAGTGTCCTTTTGAAGATTCTGTAGCACAAGAATCATGATGTCCTCTATGCTCTTAGTTTTGGTTGTAGCTCTCCGCGACAGAGAGCACATTAGGTGGTGGGCAATTGTTGAGCCCATAAAAGTCATATTGGTCAAAGTCAATTGTAGTCAAAGTCAAAAGGTCAAAGTCAAACTAATCAAAGTCAACAAAGTCAAGGTCAAAGTCAACAGGTGCAAAGTCAAAGTGCTAAAGTGCAGGTGTCAAAGTGCACAGGTAGTGCACAATTAATTGTCCACAAAGGGTAAATTGGAGAAAGTGGGTTGCAGGTTGTAGAGGTATTTCTCTAATTTCCCTAAGGTTCAAAGTGTTTTTAAAGTGTTTTGGAAGGTTCAGGTGAACCCTCTCTTAGGTGCACAAGTGAAGACTTAAAAGGAAAATGTGAAGGTATGTGAAGCGGCAGCGTACGCAGAAGTGAAAGTATGGTCCCCCAATTAAAATTTTTGTTTTAGGCTAAAGTCACTACAGGACAAAACAAGGATTTGTTGGCTGCCACTTGTGAAGACAATCTTGGGACATCAAAGTGAGCACCAAGATACTCTTGCAGTTAGGAGCATACATGAATCGACACTCAAATCAAGGCAAGGACTATTCTTGGACTATTCTAAGACTAAGCAAGAGGGAGCATAGTCTAAGCAAGGCAAGAGAGAGAAGTGCAAGAGACAAACAGTGTGCGACGCAGAGAAGTGAAGTGCAAGGTGTGTATGAAGAGTGACCAAGGAAGTGTGCAGAGGAGTGCTAAGCTAGTCCCCCAAGGATCCCAAGGTCTCATTGAAGTGTGCACGTGCCGACAGAAGGTATCCATCCCTCCCCCTTAGTGCGAGCTTGGTGCAAGGTGTGCACAAGTGCAGGCTTGGAGAAGGTGGAGGTTTGGTGCAGAGGAGGCCGGCGGCAACAAGTCCCTTGGGTATTTGGTATTTTATAATTGAGCACTCTGTGGGATTTTGCACAGAAGCATTGGATTGTATTGTGCTTCACATTGTATTTGTCTTATTATAATCAATCGACAGAGGCTTCCAGTGTGTATCTTTCTTCTTTTCTTTCCCTTTTCTCCTACAAACACTCAAATCCCTTCTTGTCTAAGAATCCCCCAACAGGTTCCCAAAAACAAACATGATATGACTTCACCAGCTATATCCCAAGGATCTATGTTCTCAGGAAAGCAGAAGATGACTACATCGACAAGCCCTCTCTCTGACAAGGCTAAACGAGTTGTCCCTATATGGGTGCGTAAGCAGTTGATGAAGGCTAACCTACAACCTGGCAAAATATGGGTGCCTAAGACCTGTTTATGCACTCAATTAAAACCTATTGGGCAGATGAACACGGTTCACCACTCATCACCCCAGAGCTACTTAAAAACTAGGACTTCTCACTCCCTCATGTCCAGAGCTCATTTATCACCACACACAACCTAAGAATGGATAGTGAAAGAGAAGTGCACACCAAACACATCACTCACAAGGTTTTTGAGTGCACCGACATTGATCCCATTCACACATGCACATCATAGAAAAGTTTGGAGAGTGAAATCACCAACGCCACCACTTCTATCAACATCCTGTAATCACCTCTCACCAAATTAGGATCACCTGAGTTCCTCGTACATTTCGAGTAAGCATGTAAGAGCATGACTAACCTACTGACTCTCACTCACACTTGTAAAGTACTTGACTAACCATATGCTAACATCACTTCATAGTGTTGAGAAGAGGACCATACATTGTTGTGTCCATTCATCTATCAGACACCGGCTCTCATCACACCCGACTACATCCATGATGGACAGAGCGGGCACTAGTTCTCAAGTGGATTGGGAGGCCCTACCTATGGAGGCCCCATTGGCATCTAGGCCTGAAGAGTATCACAATGTAAGGCAAATACCCATTTTGGATCCACCAAGCAGCTTAACAGAGAGAGTAAAAGGACACTCTCATTGGTTCAATGAGATGCCAAGAGCGTTGGGAAATGCAGCTCACATCTGAGAGTCTAAGTTGGAATTTGGATCAACTTGGTGGACATTTCAGTTCCTCTCGAGAGAGTTTCAGTCACTATAGAGCACGCCACCTCTTCAAGTTATTTGGTAGAAAGCGAGATTGAAAGACTACTTCAACACACCCTTACCCAAGCTGGATTTCATTAGATGTTACTATTTGATTTCAACCCTCAAGGCTACAAGAGATTGTGCTTAGTCAGGCACATTCCTGGAGCCATCTCTATCAAACCGCGAAGAAATGAAAAAGTTCGAGTTGAATATAACTCTAATTAAGGAGGCACCCCAAATGTATGGCACCCATGTGCCCTTTGATCGGGACTCTCTGATATCAGAAACTATGAAGAACAATAAGCTAAAGAAGTTGAAAGACATGTGTGCCCTCACACCAAATATCACCATCCCATTGTGCATGTGCCTTCAGCACTTTGCATTCCCTGCTCAAGATCGATTCACACAACCTCATAAGAAGATTTGGTTCAATCTATACTTAGTGGAGATAGGGAGTCTACCCATCAAAATGCCAGTATGGATTCTTGATCAATTGTATGAAGTAGGCAAAAGAGGATCAAGGAAGCCTTCTTTCAATGGCTGCTGTGCCATTACCAGAATCATATACAGATGTCTAACATATGATGTACAGTCTCCCCTAGAGAAGAAGGACAGGTCGTCCCATTCATCATCCACCTCCAACGATCACATTCAGAGGGCACTACAGAAGCCACTCCTTGGGCTCCTCCATTACCCCCGAATTTTGAGTTTTTCTCCACAAGTGAATTGGCAGGAGATCCTTCCTTTGATTTTGAGACCTTCTTACAAACAACACCGCTACTGGAGTTCTTTTTGGACACGGAAGGCCTAGGATCATCATCCCATAGAGGACGTCCACATCGAGAAGAACGACAGGTACATTGGGAGGATGAAGAACAACAAACTCAAGTTGAAGACACACATGAACAAGAGAAGGAACAGGAACACATATCAGAGGAGAGTAAGGAGGAAGCCCTTGCATACACTGCAAAAATCAAACAATTATACGAGATGATCAAACAAGTACAAGAAAGGCACAAGTTGTCAAAAAAGGCAAACAGAGCAATGGTGAACCAGATGCTACAAGCAGAGGATGTGGACCCTCACTTTATTGAATCTTTAAATCTTCTGGCAGACACTTGTGGAATTGTAGAAGCAATGCGGACTATGATACATTGCTCCCCCACTCAATATGACCAACGGAGATTGGACACATGACCGCGAAGGAGTAAGATGATTCACATTGAAGTTTCCTCCCTAATCCCTACCACAGCTCAAGAAGAAGTTCAAATGACCAACCCCATTGACATTGGTGCCCTTGACGAAAGCACATAGATACTATCTCTACCATCATCCCCCATCCATCCTATCGAAACCCTCACCACTAGCCTTTTTGAACAACCAACATTCACCTTCCGTGAGCCTACATCACACACCGACCTTTTTCCATCCCTTCCTTTCCCTACCTCCACCATTTCCATCCAATTTTCCGAACCCCAAATAGGTCATCCCACCACTCAACAAACCATAATAGACAACCCCTCTTCTCTACAGCCTTGGGACATCCACTTGCCTCTACCCAACCCTTGACACCATCATTTCCCTTCACTACAACATTCTCTCTTTCCCAACCACGAACCACCGTGCCTATAAATTCTCAAGTTTAAGAATACATTAATTGCAGTCAAGGAACAACTTAAGGGCAAAAAACTTAATCTGACTGGACGGAGAACTTCAAGTATGGTAAACTTATGTTTCCTTATGACACATGTTTTAAGACAAGGAAATACATATTAAAGAAATTAAAGGAAACAAGTGATTGATATCAAGGAATCAACAACGTGGTTGTACAAGGGTCACTCGGCTAATCAGCAAGGTTTATGAACCTTAGGTCAAGAAGATATCTAGGATGGGATAGACAAAGCCTCAGATCTTCTGAAGCTAGTGTCAATCACAGAGATAAGTTGTGGGCCTAGCAATTGAGTGATTACTCATACATAATAAGTTTAGAAACTAATGACTCGGGGATGTCGTATTGCATGGAGAGACCAACAGGTAGCTCGCGGTAGCATACATTACATAGGATCTTGTTGGTGCTCTCAACTTGTCCATTAGCTTGTGGGTGATAAGGGGCAGACTTCTTGTGTACCACCAAGAATTCTTGGAGAAGGTTTTCAATGAGTTCATTCAAGAAGTGCATGCCTCTATCACTTCCTTGCTCAATTGGTAACCCATATCTGGTGAATACATTCTCAAATAAGAACTTAGTTGTTGTTTGAGAATCATTCTTGGTCTTGACTTTCACTTCTATCCATTTGGTTAGATAGTCTCAGGCAACAATGATGCATTCAACATGTGAACTCATAAGCATGTCTACACATGTTGTAACGCGCTGCTGATGGGTTTCTTTGTGGTGGAGAGTGCTATAAGAATAGCTACTCATGCTTTAAAATCTGGACAAAAGTGGACCAATGGGACATTGTTTCCCAACAATCCCCCCTGCAATGTCATATTGGTACAAACTGGTCTGGATCTGCAAACTTCATAAGCTGCAAACTATTACAAACTTCAAGCTTGTACTCCAACACTTCAGAACTTTTTCTTCAAAAGTCTTCTTCAAAAGTCCTCTTCAAAACTGAATTTGACTTTCCTTCAAGAAAATCTGAACTTGTTGAATATGAACCATAATACTTGAGAAAATATGCAAACTATATATCCAATAGTGTACACATCAAGCAATCACTACTTGATAAAAATGTAGCAACCTGTTATTACCTGTCTTCAAAAACCTAAAAACATACACTGGGATCCATATATTTGCATTTATCTTACCAAAGATTTCTCAATGTACTTCTACTGTGTCATGTAAATACACTAATCAACAACTGAATCATGGAACCTGTGACTGTCAACTCACAACTTAGTATATTATGAACACTGCTGGTTCATCTCTGACTGTACTCAAGTCAAATCAACTCAACTTAGCTAAAATCAACTGAAATCAACTGAAATATGAGTCTCATTCGAAAATCTATGATGTCATCATGTCATCATCCTTTAAATCCTTCATACCTCTTTCCTTCAGAACCTGGTATAAACATATATGTGCGCACTTCTAAAAATACCTCTCTGAAATATCAAGCTTCTCTTCAATAGAACTCTGGAACCTTCTCCTGAACAGGAACATCCTAACAGGAACTTTCTCCAAACATTCTTCTTCTTCCTTCTTCTTTCAAAGCTCGAACATAAAGAGAACCTGACAAAGGAAATATAAGAATACCTGATGTAGGTATACCTATAATTATGAATCTGCATTCTTTCACATATGGCTGAAAATAAGTCTTCATGTTTCATCACCCCCCTGGATGACTTGACACTAGTATCCAAAATTCTTCAAATTATATCAGACTTTATGAAATCTGGAACGTCTTCCTTCTTTCAATAAATCTGATCTTTAGTAATCCATACCTGTATCTGAAACAAAAGTTTAGGATCCATAATCTTTTGCAACATAACAAGTATTTTCTTCTATCTCTCTGCAACACAAATCTAATAGAACCTGAATCTTTGACTTACTTCTTCCAATGTTAAGAATCTTACAAACAAAGGATAGACAACTGACTCATAAATACTCACGATCTTCATGATCATTCAAGATCATCCAAGATCAATGATCTCTCCTATGTAGAATCTGCTCTCATCAAACCTTCATGATTGAATGTTTGATTTGCTACCTGAATGTCTCCAGGTGTCCATGCTTCTTACAAAAAGTTGTAAAACTTTTCTTCAAACAAATCCTTCCAAGAATTTGCAATTCCTACTTGAAACATAAGTGGAGAAAACTTCTCACCTTGAGAACTCCAAAAGCTGCAATTTGATACTTCATATCTTTCATATTCTACCCGGGTGAAATGTGATAGTACCTGCTTGATTTTTTTTTTGGCTAACTCCACTTCTCAATCAAGTGATAGGATCTGATGGAACACCTTTTTGAACACAAGCATGTATCCAAAAATCAAGACAATCATAAAAAGTAGATTCTTCAACTGACTGGTACATCAACAAGACTAAATTTTTTGAAGTTTCTGAAAATACTGAATATGAGGTAACCTTTTCCAAAAATAAAACCTCAACCCAAGTCTCCAACATCTGCTACAAAAAACTCTTTTACCTCAAGAGTTAGATAAAGAAGAAGTATACTTCCCTGTAACTTGTCATATACCAAGTAGCTCTATATTGACACTCCAAGAATTCTTTGAGGGAACATATAAGCTGCCTGCTTAAAATTTTCAACGTATATATAACTCATACATATGAGTTAAAACATACAAGTTGTCTTCAAAATCTGCTGCTTTTCTTTCTCTCAATGCAATTCTTTGTCAAATCTACTAAATCATGACCAAGTGTAATGCAAAACAAGAAATTGCTTCTTCTTTAAACAAGATGTTCTCGTAGACTTGTCTTTGGATGTAGAGGATAAAATAGGAAAAGTATATGGAAAGTATATGAGAAAAGGAAGCCTAACTTTTCTTTTGGAAATGATGGACTTTCTTCTTCTGCATCTTTCTTCCACCTGATGATGTCAACATCTTCAAACTTCTCTTCCATACCTTTTGTTCTCTTCATCTTGAAGTAGCAAAACTCTTGACCTCTTCAAATGAACTTTTCTCTTCCTCTAGTGCTAAGAGTAAGAGACAAAACAAACATGGTATACAAATGGAAGTGAACATAGAATCATGTTTTATCATCTCCTCATATCTCTGAATCAAAATTCTGCTTCAAATGTCTGAAACGACTAAATTCACCAATCTTTTGTCTGAATGATGAATTACCCTTCTAGAGTTACCTCTCTAGATACCTAGATTACATTTTGTACCTGGATATCCAACCAACTTATAACACAAAATTGGCTGAAAACAAAACTCATCCCATCTCCAAATTTGGCTTCTTAGATGAGATTTCTTGCCATGAAAGAGATCTCTCAAAACTCTCTAGAAAAACCTCTAGATACCTGTTTTGATGTAGCTAATGCTTTAACTTTCAAAAGACTAAAAGTGTATAAAAGCATTCTTTGAATCCTTTAAATCTCTTCATAACTGCTCTTCTAAGACATGACCTGCAAATGATAATCTGATAGTAGAAATTGATACCTGTGATTTGATGTTGATCTGATTCCTTCATCTTCTCTAAAACATTGTTCTTCCTTGAATTTGAAGTAGCCTTCTCTTCATCAAGTCTTGGTCTTCAAACAATACTTTTGTAAAGTATTTGCATACTCTTCTAAAAATATTCGGCTGCTAACAGATCATCAACTTCATACTCCACACGGTGTCGGAGAGAAATTGTTACTCTTAAAATATTACAAAATTTGAAAAATTAAAAGATTGGTATTAGTTTGGTTAATTTATGAAATTTTCACTAATATTTGACTTTAAATTTTGCAGGAAAAGAAGTTTGCTGACCAAAATCAAGATGGGAAGTATTCATTTCAGTTTATTTATGGGTTTAGATGATAAAACAAGGGCTAGTTAAGGGTATGTTTATGTTTTAAAAGTAAATGTAAGGGTATTTAAGGGTTATATATATGTTTTGGGCATGAATTATAGGGTTCTAGCTTAAATGCAAGGGTAATTATGGGTCATATGCATGTTCTAGTTAAAATTTATGGGTAATTAAGGGTTAAATATATGTTTTAAGCATGAACTTTAGGGTTCTAGTTAAAATGTATGATTAAGTAAGGGTTAAATATTCACCCTAGAGGGTTATGGAAGGTTAGAGAATAGGTTTATGGGTTAGTTAGAGTTAATTGATGTGGTTTAAAGTTAGTTGTAGGGTAAACCTAAGGTTAAATGACTAAATAAGTGAGTTGTAGTTTATAAATAAATTGTTAAATAGGTTAATTTTATCATATGGAACCTTATTAAAATATTAGATAAATATATTAATTATTTAAATTCACTAAGCCTAAGGTAATAATTAAAATGGGTTAAATTAAATTTTAGTCTAAGGTATAGTATTTATTCTAAAGTTTAGTATTTAAATAAATAAAAAAGAAGAAATGAAAAGTTATTTAAATTCTAAAGAACTTGGTCCATAGGATATTTAAATGGTTGGTTGAAATTGGGGAAATTCAATTGGGGAAAAATCCCACGCCTAAAAAGTTGTTGAGTGATGTGGAGTCAAATTTGGTAAATTGGTTGAGTTATCTAAAGAGAAAAGTAGGCTATGGTGGGCTACTCACATCTATTTAAGAAGGGAGTACGTGCTCACAAGTTCATGTCTTTTTTTCAGGTATTTACTATGCTCTAGACTATAGTCAAATTGTTTGCACTTAGTTCTATGGAAGCTCTCTGACAGGAGGAGAGAGAGAAGACCATCTCTCTTGTCCTTCAGTTTTGGGAAAGCAAATTTTTTTAGGAAGTGCAGAGAATTATTTTCTGGTTTTTTCTCTTCTTGCCCCTCTTCTTTTTCCCTTCTTTTTGCCTCTCTTTTTTTTTTTTTTTAATCTAAAAATATATACATATATATATTTTTTCCCCTCTCTCTCCCTCCCTTTCTCTGCCGGCGGCGCAGCTCTGCTGCGCGCGCAGCAGAGAGAGAGAGAGAGAGAGAGAGAGAGAGAGAAGAGAGTGGAGAGTTTTTATTTTATTTTTTTATATATTTTATTTCTTTTTTATTTTCCTCTCCCTCTCTTTCTCTGCTGCCGGCGGCGCAGCAGCGCCGCGCGCGCAGTAGAGAGAGAGAGAGAGCAGAAGAGAGAGAGAGTAGAGAGAGAGAGAGAGAGAGAGAGCAGAAGAGAGAGAGAGAAAGAGAGAGAGAGAGAGAAAGAGAGAGAGAGAGATTAAGAGAGAGAGAGAGAGTAGGATAGAGTTTTTTGTTTTCTTTTTTATTTTAGTAATTATATTTATTTTCTTTTTCTTTTTTCCCTTTTCAATAGTATACTTTACGTATTTTCTGTTTATTTTATTTATATATTATATAGTTATTTCATATGAATAAAATTAATATTTAATACAAGTTATATTAAATTATATTATGAAAGGAAATATGTATTTATGAAGAATTATATGTATTTATGAATATTTTAAAATGAATGTTTTATGTATGAATATATATTTATATATATAAATATGTTTATGAATTAGTATATGCATTTATTTATGTGTGTGCATGCAAATATTTATATCTTAAATATGCTTTATTAAAATAATATATGTTTATGTAATATATATATGTGTGTGTTTTTTTTTTAAGTTATAAGATTGACTGTTTATAGTATGTTGTTATCCTAATGTTTTGTTTTATTTGCTCTCAGGTTAGCAAGAAGAAGAAGAAATTTAGCCTTATTCTTTCCCAATGAACTCATTTTTCCATCCAACTTCTCTTTTCCCAAACATTTATCATGACCATTCTTAGCTTCTTCCTTTCTTACCCTACCCTTAACCCAAGCTTCTTCAAACCTTAGCTGCTAGGGCCTAAGTTCTTTTTCCCAAGTATCAAGTTAGTGAGTATTAGTTTAAGACTTGAACCCATGTGCATGAACCCATGTTAGTGTTAGAGCATGAACCTATGTAAGTTTAGTGCATATTAATGCATGATCCTATGATTAGTTGTTAATGCATGTTAGTATATGTTAATTGTTAGTGTAAATTAGTATATGTTAAGATATTAGAAGCATGTTAGTGCATATTAGATGTTAGCATCTAAGTTAATGCATGCTAATTTATGTTGATATGTGAATTGCATGTATGTCCATGCATGTACATGTTAGTGTATGTTCATATATGTATATGTTAGTATGTGTTAGTATATGTATGCATGTATATGTTTAGTATGCATATGTGTTTTAATGTGTGTATGTTTATGCATGAGTATGCATGTTTATTTAGTGCATGTGTATGTAAGATGATCATTTATGTGTAAGTATGAATGTTTTTGCATGTGCTTCTATGTTCATGCATGTGTATGTGTATTTATGCTCATGCAAGCATGTATATTCATATATGTAAATGTTAGTAAGAGTTCATGCATGAAAAATTTAGTAGTGTTAGTGTATGCATGTATATGATAGTAAGTGTTAGTTTGTGTTTATGCATGTACATGTTAGTGTATGTTCATATATGTTCGAATGCATATGTGTATTAGTGTGAGTTTATGCATGTGCATGTATGTTTATGTATGAATATTTATGCATGTATGTATGTTAGTTAAATGTATGATTATGAGTAAGCAATGTATGTTAATGTATATTAAATAATTATGTAAATGAATTTTTTATTGTAAAGTATATATTTTTTTTAAAAAAAAAAGAATGTACTTATTATATATGTGGTTTTAGAAAGATAATTACGTTAATGTTATTCAAAAAGAAAATTCTAAATGAGTGTTATTTTTTATATAAAAGATATACTAATTTCTGTCATGTCTTTTTTTCAGAGAGCAACTGGCGAACTGGAGATTCACATGTGACCTGAAGTTTGAAAAGCAAAGATTACCCTTAATTTGAAACTTTTATTAGCTTGTATAGGCTATTTTTTAGGCTATCATTTAAAAAATCATCTTATGATTTGTATAGGAATTTGGTTATTAATTTAGTACCATTAATTTTATGTCTAAAGAAAGTTCTTCTAGTAACATCTTTCTACCTTCATCAACTTTTGAATTGTTGTTTCCTAAACCAATAGAAGATAAAGAATTAATAAAAGAAGTAATAGTAGAAGAATCTTTGCATGATCCTAGAACAACTATAACTTTACTTTCTACTGTTCCTCCTAGTGTTAGTGAAGAAAATTTTCCTCCAACTGTAGATAGAAACGTAGAAACTATCCAAGAAGAAACAAACGAAACTATAAAAGATCAAATAGTTAGTGAAAAGATTATCCTACCTTCTTATTTTGATGCAGTTGAACTTTATAGGAACGCTTCACCTTACGGACCTTAGGAGAAGTTATAGTTATACCTGTTCCGCAAAGTCACCCCGCGTGCGCCGTTAGCGAGGCGACTGAATTGATCCGCCAGTCGTCAGAAATCGCGCCCACACTTTGAACCCGACGTGAAAACAACGGCACAGTGGAACAGGTATAAAACTTCTCTTCTCTTAGCATATGCATTAGCTTGGTTTAGACGACGTGGTTGCGGCAGCTTGTGGTGGTCATCGTGCAGGGGCAGATAATACAAACCTTGTAATTCCCTGGTTGTTGAGGGCTGAGCTTATGCTCTGAGCGCCTCCACGGGAATAGGCAAGTAGTAAACCTCGTTTCTACACCTTTACCATCAAGATTTTGAAGAAAAACGTTTGCACTCACAGCACTTAGATTTTGTATTAGGCATTTATAATCAACAAATGTAACTTGAAAATTTCACATGCACACTAGCTTCTGCTCCAACTGTCAGGTGTGAGGTATATTTTCTTAAATTGCATCTGTTGTGTCTAATTAAGTAGAATTTTAGGAAAGTTTAATTGCTAGATTTAAAATTCATTTCATTTAAAAGCTAGAATTTCTTTTCATTAAGATAGTAGGAATTGATAGATCAAGATAGAATTCATTTTATTTGAAAGATAGAATTTATTTTATTAAGATAATAGAAATTGCTAGATTTAAATTTTATTTGAAAGTTAGAATTTATTTTCTTTAAACTAGTAGGAATTGTTAGACTCAAAAAGTATTTTATTTAAAAGATAGTATTTATTTAAGATTGTTTGATTAGTGCAATTTTAATTAAATCAATCAAAAAGAAATTTATGTGAAAAGTTAGTATCTAGATTCATTTTAAAGGATTGTTAAAATAGCTTAATTTAGCTGAAAATTCATTAAGAATTTTCATTTGGGAAATTAGTTTTATTTTTTTCAAAGACTTGTTTAAAAAGTTTAAAATTTAAGTTAAGCTGGAATCAGGTAACTTAGTTAGGTTGATAAGGGAACAGAAATCCAAAGTTCAAGAAGAAGTTAAGGAATATATTAAGAAACTTAGGTCTAGTTCTATTATTCATATCAAAATGGATGAGTTATTTAAAAATATGATGTCAGAAACCCAAGGCCAAAAAGTAGTTGAGGCTATGTTAAAAGAAAAAGGGAAGTTCACAGGAGTTAATACAACGAACTATTTAGACACTTTTGAAGACCTAGCAAAATTACATGGGTTACCAGTAGATAAATGGGTATCATTTCTAGTTAGACTTGCAATAGGCTCAACTAATAGTGTTATTGAACCTTATAAAGCACTTGAATGGGAAGAATTTAAAAAACAAATGCACAAAGATTTTTACTTAGAAGATTTTAGTCAACACAGTAGGGAGGGATTTATGAAATGGCTTAGCTCACCAAAAACCCAAATTTCACTTACTCAATTACATGGAGAATTTATGAAGAGATTTTCCCAACTGCCTGAACAAGATAGGACTGCCCTTACACCAGATATAGTGCTTTATTTCCTAAAAGTATTACCGACAGATATTAGTAGTGAAGTAGAAAGAAGACTAGAAGAACCGGGAAAAAGATATGGTTTGACAGAAGACTGGGGGGTACTTAAACAAGTAGTAGAAGTTGTAGCTCAAAAGAAACAAAGACAATCATTATTATATGATATGAATTTAAGTTTTCCCACAGTAGAACCAACTACTCAAAATGCAAAAATTAATTTAAACTCTAGTTTAACTGAACAGGCATCAACATCAAAAGTGCCTATTGAATTACAATTTGAAATATTATTCAATAAAATAGATAATATGATGCAAATGCATACGAACATATCTAAAGAAGTGGCAACACTTCAAAATATAGTTCATTCCTTAGTTAGCCTGCAAGATAGAACGATTCTAGGACCACAATTTACTCATGCCCCGCAAATGAATCCTATACCTTTAGCACCTGTATTGAATCAACCATTAGCCCAGAATCAACCAGTAGCTCAGGATAATGAACGAAGAGGCGCACCCATCCGACGATGTGTTTGGTGTGACTCCACTGAACATATGTCTTATGCTTGTGAATCATTAAAAGAGGCAAAAGAAAGAAAACTAGTTATTGATATTGATAAAAAACTATGTGACTATCGCACCCACCTCCCTCTAGCTGTAAATTGGGGAAAAGGTGGAATGCAGAAACTGTATGAAAATATATCAGAAGCACAAAGAAGCTCATCTGGGGTTAGATTAGAATGCGATGAAAGTGACTTAGATGATGATACATCAAAAGAAACCAAAAATTATTCAATAGAAGCCTTTATAAAAGCAAGAGATGATATAATGAACAAAACTGCATGGAACTCACCTATAGATAATTTATCTATCTTTTCACATATTGCAAATGTGGAAGAAAAGAGAAAAAGAGATGAAACTCAAGATCTAGATGAATCCAATCAAAGAGTAACTAGAAAGCAATTGAGACAAGAACCTAAAAATGTACAATTTAATGAAAAAACAAATTTAGATTCAAATGAGCAGAGAAGAAGAGAGATACGGGAAGGCAAACAACTTGAAACATCAAACAAACCTAGTGAATTAGATTCAAAGTCTAATGAAGAAATAGATAAAAATGAGGAAAAAACCAAGAAGCCTAAAAGAATTCCAAAAGCTATTTTATCATCAGAACTTGAACAAAAAAATGACACAAAGGAAATACTGTATGATATTCTTTTAAAAAGTCAAGTAACTATGTCGCTTGAACAAATATTTACTATAGCTAAATTAGAATTTAAAGATAACTTTATCAAAATGATAAAAAGAAAAAGATTTCCTTTAAATATCGATACTGAAATGACTGACAATATAAATGTAACTCACATTTCTAAAGATTCCTTTCTTTCTGACTCTGATGATGAGGAAGAAAGTGAAGGATATGTTAATAAAAATTTTCTAGGACCTATAATTCCAGATAATATACAGGAAAAATCTGAAAGCAATTACAAAAAGAGTTTTTGGGCCAGGGGAACACCAGAAATCAAAGTAAACTTAGGAGATAGGAAAAATTCTTGTACAGCTTTAGCCTTACTAGATTCAGGTTCAGAAATAAACGTAATATCAAAAGAACTATATGATAAATTTAGATGGCCTATAGATAAACAGCATGGGTGGATTATGAGAACAGCAGACAACGGATGTGGTGCACTTCTAGGAGCATGTGCCAACATACCAATATCAATAGGAGGAATTAGTGAAACATTTCATTTTTTTATACAAGATAACTGTTCATATGAAATTATCTTAGGACAACCTTTTATCTGTGAAACTAGAATGGAAACTAAAATAATGGACGATGGATCCGCGTATGCTAGATTTAGATCAAAAGATGACTTACAATCCTTACAAGTAATGACTCTTAACCCGAATCATATTAGAAACAGAGAACAAATTAGGAAAACACCTATCAGGTCACAAGAAAAAATGCACGAGAGTCATTTACCTCTTAGTGATTCTAGAACATACTTTGATCAAAATTTTTACTAGAGACCATTGTTGAGCGAGACAACAGTGGTAACTGGTTTGATATCTCGCATAAATGTGTAAATAAAATAGAAAATGTATCTGTTTATTTTTCATCTTCAAAATTACAAATTCTAAATAATAAAGATATTCCTAGAAAAACAATAAAAAAATATGAAAAATATTTTGAAGATAAAGGATATATGTCTAAAACTGAAAATATTGAAAACATAATTGAAACTTCTTTTTCCTCTACTTTATTTGATGAAATTGACGAAACTTTACATGATGAAAAATTATTACATGTTATTCTTTTAAACTCATTAAATGAATATGATTTAATTTCAAAATTTGTTTCTGACTTTCATGAAGTTCAAATTAATCTATTTAAAAAGAGAAACAATGAAGAATATGAAATTGAAGACAATGATGCTGAAGAAGATGCTGCTGAAAATGAAGATGACGATTAAAAATCTATTAAAAAAATCAGGTGAAACAGTTTTGATTAGAGATTCTTTAATTTTTTGTGTATATGCATAAGCATTACTGCATGTATTAAAAGGATATGTTCCAATTTATTTAAAAAATTCAAATAGAATTAAGATATAGAAATATCTGAAATATTTATGATTGAAGCATAATAACTCGTATTTATATGAACTGAATCAGGAAGTTAAATAGAAATTTTGGAATTGGAAACTTGTAAAAGGAAAGGTAGTCTTATTTTGAATATATGTATATGCTTAAAAGAAATTATATTCATTAGTAAATGGGATTTGTATCTTGCTTTTATTTTTTTATGAGATCTGACCTCTAAATAAAATAAAAATTAAAAACTTCATACCCAACTAGTTTATATGTATGTGTCTGTTGTTAGTGTGCTATGTTGGGCTAGTAGGCGGGTGGAACAACCTTGGTCGGGTGATCAAGACCACGAGCTGCAGCTAGTTTCATCATAGGCCTAACCTATATGTTGTCATGCGCCTGCATGGGTCGGTAGGCGGGTGGAGTTACTCTGGTTGGGCGATCAGAGCCACGAGCTGACGTCGATTTCATGTAGGGCTGACATAGTTTGTCGTGCGCTATACCGGGTTGGCAGACAAGTGGGGTAAACTTGGCCGGGTGGACAAGTCCAGGAGTCGCACCCAATTTCGGTATAGGCCGATTTGTTAAAAATTAAAGAAAAAACTGAGTTGGGATGAAGTAAGAAAAATGAAATGATTTAAGCAATAAAAGAGAGTCAGACCATTGGAAATAAAAGTAGGAGGCATATAATTCTGTTATCTGATGGGAAAAGTTTTCTTTTTGTATATGCTGTTATGAAAGATAAGTTACTTATTCTTAGCAAGTGACATGAACAGAACGACTATAAGACTTATGATTTATTCTTATAAATATTTGTTTAAATGTGGATTCAAAAATATGACATGATATTTTAAAACTTATTTCTATGTTGATATTTTTTAAATGAATTGTACAAATCTTTTTAATTGCATAAAGTGTGAATGCATGATGTAATAAAATTTTGAAATGATTTAAAATTATTTTTAAAAAGAATTTGATTTGTTCCACTTAAAACTGCAGGTTGGCCCATCGGGACGATGTGCAGGTTTAGTGGGGGCGGATGTCGGAGAGAAATTGTTACTCTTAAAATATTACAAAATTTGAAAAATTAAAAGATTGGTATTAGTTTGGTTAATTTATGAAATTTTCACTAATATTTGACTTTAAATTTTGCAGGAAAAGAAGTTTGCTGACCAAAATCAAGATGGGAAGTATTCATTTCAGTTTATTTATGGGTTTAGATGATAAAACAAGGGCTAGTTAAGGGTATGTTTATGTTTCAAAAGTAAATGTAAGGGTATTTAAGGGTTATATATATGTTTTGGGCATGAATTATAGGGTTCTAGCTTAAATGCAAGGGTAATTATGGGTCATATGCATGTTCTAGTTAAAATTTATGGGTAATTAAGGGTTAAATATATGTTTTAAGCATGAACTTTAGGGTTCTAGTTAAAATGTATGATTAAGTAAGGGTTAAATATTCACCCTAGAGGGTTATGGAAGGTTAGAGAATAGGTTTATGGGTTAGTTAGAGTTAATTGATGTGGTTTAAAGTTAGTTGTAGGGTAAACCTAAGGTTAAATGACTAAATAAGTGAGTTGTAGTTTATAAATAAATTGTTAAATAGGTTAATTTTATCATATGGAACCTTATTAAAATATTAGATAAATATATTAATTATTTAAATTCACTAAGCCTAAGGTAATAATTAAAATGGGTTAAATTAAATTTTAGTCTAAGGTATAGTATTTATTCTAAAGTTTAGTATTTAAATAAATAAAAAAGAAGAAATGAAAAGTTATTTAAATTCTAAAGAACTTGGTCCATAGGATATTTAAATGGTTGGTTGAAATTGGGGAAATTCAATTGGGGAAAAATCCCACGCCTAAAAAGTTGTTGAGTGATGTGGAGTCAAATTTGGTAAATTGGTTGAGTTATCTAAAGAGAAAAGTAGGCTATGGTGGGCTACTCACATCTATTTAAGAAGGGAGTACGTGCTCACAAGTTCATGTCTTTTTTTCAGGTATTTACTATGCTCTAGACTATAGTCAAATTGTTTGCACTTAGTTCTATGGAAGCTCTCTGACAGGAGGAGAGAGAGAAGACCATCTCTCTTGTCCTTCAGTTTTGGGAAAGCAAATTTTTTTAGGAAGTGCAGAGAATTATTTTTTGGTTTTTTCTCTTCTTGCCCCTCTTCTTTTTCCCTTCTTTTTGCCTCTCTTTTTTTTTTTTTTAATCTAAAAATATATACATATATATATTTTTTCCCCTCTCTCTCCCTCCCTTTCTCTGCCGGCGGCGCAGCTCTGCTGCGCGCGCAGCAGAGAGAGAGAGAGAGAGAGAGAGAGAGAGAGAGAGAGAGAGAGAGAGAGAGAGAAGAGAGTGGAGAGTTTTTATTTTATTTTTTTTATTTTTTTATATATTTTATTTCTTTTTTATTTTCCTCTCCCTCTCTTTCTCTGCTGCCGGCGGCGCAGCAGCGCCGCGCGCGCAGTAGAGAGAGAGAGAGAGAGAGAGCAGAAGAGAGAGAGAGTAGAGAGAGAGAGAGAGAGAGCAGAAGAGAGAGAGAGAAAGAGAGAGAGAGAGAGAAAGAGAGAGAGAGAGATTAAGAGAGAGAGAGAGAGTAGGATAGAGTTTTTTGTTTTCTTTTTTATTTTAGTAATTATATTTATTTTCTTTTTCTTTTTTCCCTTTTCAATAGTATACTTTACGTATTTTCTGTTTATTTTATTTATATATTATATAGTTATTTCATATGAATAAAATTAATATTTAATACAAGTTATATTAAATTATATTATGAAAGGAAATATGTATTTATGAAGAATTATATGTATTTATGAATATTTTAAAATGAATGTTTTATGTATGAATATATATTTATATATATAAATATGTTTATGAATTAGTATATGCATTTATTTATGTGTGTGCATGCAAATATTTATATCTTAAATATGCTTTATTAAAATAATATATGTTTATGTAATATATATATGTGTGTGTTTTTTTTTTAAGTTATAAGATTGACTGTTTATAGTATGTTGTTATCCTAATGTTTTGTTTTATTTACTCTCAGGTTAGCAAGAAGAAGAAGAAATTTAGCCTTATTCTTTCCCAATGAACTCATTTTTCCATCCAACTTCTCTTTTCCCAAACATTTATCATGACCATTCTTAGCTTCTTCCTTTCTTACCCTACCCTTAACCCAAGCTTCTTCAAACCTTAGCTGCTAGGGCCTAAGTTCTTTTTCCCAAGTATCAAGTTAGTGAGTATTAGTTTAAGACTTGAACCCATGTGCATGAACCCATGTTAGTGTTAGAGCATGAACCTATGTAAGTTTAGTGCATATTAATGCATGATCCTATGATTAGTTGTTAATGCATGTTAGTATATGTTAATTGTTAGTGTAAGTTAGTATATGTTAAGATATTAGAAGCATGTTAGTGCATATTAGATGTTAGCATCTAAGTTAATGCATGCTAATTTATGTTGATATGCGAATTGCATGTATGTCCATGCATGTACATGTTAGTGTATGTTCATATATGTATATGTTAGTATGTGTTAGTATATGTATGCATGTATATGTTTAGTATGCATATGTGTTTTAATGTGTGTATGTTTATGCATGAGTATGCATGTTTATTTAGTGCATGTGTATGTAAGATGATCATTTATGTGTAAGTATGAATGTTTTTGCATGTGCTTCTATGTTCATGCATGTGTATGTGTATTTATGCTCATGCAAGCATGTATATTCATATATGTAAATGTTAGTAAGAGTTCATGCATGAAAAAGTTAGTAGTGTTAGTGTATGCATGTATATGATAGTAAGTGTTAGTTTGTGTTTATGCATGTACATGTTAGTGTATGTTCATATATGTTCGAATGCATATGTGTATTAGTGTGAGTTTATGCATGTGCATGTATGTTTATGTATGAATATTTATGCATGTATGTATGTTAGTTAAATGTATGATTATGAGTAAGCAATGTATGTTAATGTATATTAAATAATTATGTAAATGAATTTTGTATTGTAAAGTATATATTTTTAAAAAAAAAAAAAGAATGTACTTATTATATATGTGGTTTTAGAAAGATAATTACGTTAATGTTATTCAAAAAGAAAATTCTAAATGAGTGTTATTTTTTATATAAAAGATATACTAATTTCTGTCATGTCTTTTTTTCAGAGAGCAACTGGCGAACTGGAGATTCACATGTGATCTGAAGTTTGAAAAGCAAAGATTACCCTTAATTTGAAACTTTTATTAGCTTGTATAGGCTATTTTCTAGGCTATCATTTAAAACATCATCTTATGATTTGTATAGGAATTTGGTTATTAATTTAGTACCATTAATTTTATGTCTAAAGAAAGTTCTTCTAGTAACATCTTTCTACCTTCATCAACTTTTGAATTGTTGTTTCCTAAACCAATAGAAGATAAAGAATTAATAAAAGAAGTAATAGTAGAAGAATCTTTGCATGATCCTAGAACAACTATAACTTTACTTTCTACTGTTCCTCCTAGTGTTAGTGAAGAAAATTTTCCTCCAACTGTAGATAGAAACGTAGAAACTATCCAAGAAGAAACAAACGAAACTATAAAAGATCAAATAGTTAGTGAAAAGATTATCCTACCTTCTTATTTTGATGCAGTTGAACTTTATAGGAACGCTTCACCTTACGGACCTTAGGAGAAGTTATAGTTATACCTGTTCCGCAAAGTCACCCCGCGTGCGCCGTTAGCGAGGCGACTGAATTGATCCGCCAGTCGTCAGAAATCGCGCCCACAACGGGTGAATACACATGTGACTGAATTGTCTAATTCTCAAATCTCTACTCATCTTGATTAAGTGTGTATGTCAAATGTCAAATGTCAAATATTAGAAGATGCTCTTAAATCATATGTTGTAAACCTGGAATTCTAGAAAACCTGGGAATCTGAATGAGCCTTAATGCATTGATGCCAAAGTCCTAAAGCTTTGAAACCAAAACCTTAGTGCTCTGATACCAAATGTTGGAAATGAGGTAGGCCCTTGGCTCATATCACAGGTCCATGGTTCCATAGGTCCAGCATATACAGCACAGAATCTAGCAATCTTCAATATTGACAAAACATGAACATACCACAACTTAATCATACAAATGATGTGACAAAGATAGAGAAAGAATAGATGACATGTGTAATGTGTTACGTAATCCATCGCTTACTCATAGTATCATATATACCAATGTTCAATGTACAATGTGGGAGCAAAACTCTCAACCACTCTATGTGATGAGAAATAGATGAATGAGTGAACTCCCATCTCTTCCACGGATTGGCAAGTAAAGGAGGTGGTGCTTACACTTGAGCAACACCAAATTTTGGTGCCATTGTGAGTATTCAAGTTCTAGGATGAACGGTTGATGGTAAGAGTATAGCAAGAATCAGCATTGGAAGGTAATTATTTCAGTTTTTGTTCTTGTTTTTGCATAGTTTTTAGTATTTTTCATCTCCCCCATACTCCTCCTTCATCATCGCATCATCTTCTTCCACTCCAAAAAAAATCAAAAAATTCACCATATCCACCTATTCTCCTCATTTTCCTCATTTGCGCATGTGAGAGAGAGAGAGAGCTATTGAGCTTCCATATGTGTGTGTGTTTTTGAGTTTTCTTGCAAGTAAAGCACTCCAAAACAATAGGAAAGCTCCAAAAAGGTTAAAACTCAAACTTTTTGCCATATTTGCCATCCATCCATCACATGGTCTGAGAAAGTCGGCTTTTTTGGAATATGAGTATAGCACGGTGTAGGCAACCCTTGCGCTTGCACAAATCCATAGAAGCGTCCCAAGAATTCACACTTTGGTGAACCATCACGATGGGCTCACGCCATCATGAATGTGTCGCACCATCGCAATTGGCTCACGCCATTGCAACGGAGACCGGACCATCGTGATGGTTCAGTTGGACCATCGTGATGATCACAGATCATCGCGATGATCATGGAGCATCGCGATGATCACGAAGCATCACGACGGTCTCATGTCTTTGTGACGGTTCAGTTAGACCATCGTGACAGTCACGGACCATTGCGATGATCCTGTTGGCCCCATGGCATCACGATTGGCTCATGCCATCGCGACGCTTCAAGTGCCACATGTCATTTGAACCATTGTGATGGTTCACTTGACCATACCATCACGATGGTACCATACCATCATGACGGCTCGACCACCTCACACCATCACGATGGGTCTCTTGACCATCATGATGCTTTGGTAAGTGCACACCATCGCAATGACCCACCCTCAGATCATCGTGATGCCTCATTTCTCGTGGACCATCGCAACACCTCATTTCTCGCGGGCCATCATGACGCCTCATTTCTCCCGGACCATCACGATGATTCCAGACCATCACGATGATTCCAAACCATCACGATGATTCCAGACCATCATGATGATTCCAGACCATCAGGACGGTTCAACTAGACCATCGCGATGGTCCTAGACCATTGCAATTATCTCAGGCCATCACGATTGTTCACCTAAAACGTCAAATTTAGGGTTTTATTTTTTGAGCTATTTTAAGGCAATTTGGGTGAATTTTGAGTCATTGGTGTATATTTGAGACCTCTAAGCTCATATTTGGCAAAAAAACTGTCTACATGTTTTAACCCCCAAGAGCTTGAACATTCCTACTTCTTCATACGAAGTTTGTTTTTTGAGCTCTAGGGCTCATTGGAAAGCCTTTTTCAAATCCTACATGGCCTCAATTGTTTTTCTTAAGAATAATGTGTTGATATTTAGATAGGATAAATTGAAGTTGACCTTTTTGTGGGATTGGCAAAGCAAGGGGGCACATGAGAAATTTTGCCAAAGGAAAAGGGACCCTTAAAGGCGTATACATCAAAGTGCCTATTCATTAAGATTGAAAAGTGGTTTAAACATTGGACTTTTGCAGGTCTAGCAAGAGTCATCCAAGGGCATTCAAGGCAAGGCAAGGAGCAAACTAAGCAAGGCTTGGGAAGCACAACTTCTTGGGCAATAGAGCGATCAAAGAAGTTGACTCGATGTTGGAAGAATACTCAACCCCCTCAGTCAATTACTAGCTTCGACTAAATGCGTGTAGCATTGTGGATTGAATTAGGACTGCGATAGGAACACATCAAGCCCAAGAGAATTAATTTATTTTCAAGTCCAAGAGTAAGCTAAGAGAGTGGGAAAAACAAAAACCCTAAGGTAAAGAACTTAATTTTGACAGAATGAGAACTCAAACATACCATGAAAAGTCGATTCTTGATGCATACTTTGAGACAAGACAAGAGTTTAAAGGAAGTAAAATGAAACAAGTGACTGAGAACAAAGAAGTAGAGGCGATCAGAATGCATATTGAGTGGTCAAAAGAGATAAATTAATGAACCTTAGGTCAAGAAAGCACATAGGTAAGTCATATCAACAAAGCCTTAGGTCATCAAAAGCAAGTGCGGGAACTACTACACGTTCTTGGGCACAACAGTTGAATAGCTACCCCTACAACTTGGGTTCAGAGACAAGTGAGTCAAAAATGGCTTATAGCATGGAGAGATCGGAAGGAGGGTTAAACATAGCTTATATAGAAAGACTTGAAGGACCTTACAGAACCCAATTAGAATACGTCCAAACCAACCTCTTAGATGCTCGCATCTATGAGGATGGATTGAGAAGATCAGTGGTTGAATTGCACAACCCCGACCAACCCATTGGGTTGGAACGTCTAGTGGTGAAATTTGAGAGAGACGCATACTTATACAAGGAAGGAACCATGTACATAATAACCAATTAGCCTAATCATACCAATGAGTTTGGTGTAGTTATTCTTGAGACTAAAACAGGAACCCAAGGAAAAGAACCATTAGGAGACGAATCTAGGACACCCAGAGGGAAATAAATATTGACAAGAATACTAAACGCAGAATGGATCCCTCAAGATAATAGAAGCATTGAATTGTTCCTAAATAAGGACATCGATGAAGCCTTTTGGAGGTATAGAATGGAATAACCAAGTGAAGTAGGTTCCATCACCATTTATGAACTCAAGGACCCTGATACACCTGGAAAGGTAGTATACCTAGACAACACTTCAGAACGAGTGATTGTGGTACCGGATCATGCAAAACATGCTTATACATGGAGAGGCAAACTAGTATTCTGCCCATCACGAGTGAATGCGAACATTAGCCATCAAGGTGCTAGGGCATCCTCAGCCCATGGTTCCCAAAGAGAGAAGAACAAAGAAAAGCCAGAAGTAAGTTTCACTCATCCCATAGGGAGAGATAGACCAACCATAGACACTAATAGACTAGAAAGACCAAGAGAACCCAGACTTCCAGGTGGTAGGGATGACTTTCCCCTACCTAGACCATGTGAGCATCCCAGAATATTGAGACCAACCTAGTTAGTGAAGTCGATAAAAAATTACTTTGATGGGATAGGAGACCCCTATGACCACGTTGCCGAGTTTAAACAAGTGTTGCGAGTGGAGCAAGTAGAAGACATGTTCCCGCAATACAATGCTTTGGACTCATGTTAAAGAACACAGCTTTAACCTGGTTCCAGCCTTTATAGCAAAGGGAATTTAGGGACATTCATCATAGAGTTTTTTAAAAGTGGAATTAGACATAACACTTCTTCATTGATTCATAGCTTTAAACAGAACCCTCAGAAAATAGTCAGACTTGTAGGACATAGATTTAGGCAATACATTCAGAGATGTCCAATGTCAAAACTGCCCTCTCAAGCCAAGCAAGTTTCTTTGTTTTTGGACGGCCTCTGGATCTCTAAACTACGCTCCTATGTATATTTGAAGGAACCCAAAACTCTAAAGCAATGTGTAAGAATATGTATAGACACTGAGGATAATTTAGGAGATGAATTAGAACTTTCAAAGGTCTAGAAAGACTTGGATAACTCCTCTCAATCATCCTCAAAACATTCCTACTTGATAGAAGACCTAGCTGAGAAAGTAGCCCAGAAACTAGGAGTTTCTAGTAAACAGATGCCCAAGTTAACAACAACCAAACGTTGTTACACCTGTGGTGCCCAAGTTAACAACAACCAAACGTTGTTACACCTGTGTCCCAATGTAACACAAGCTCAAGCCAACCCTAGTGGCCAGTACTATACTGTTGAAAGATGGTACATGAATCACATGGCTCAAGGCTGCCCATATAACAAACAATACCCTCAACAAGGTAGATACCAAGGTCAATCCAATGCTCAACCTCATTATTACATGCCTCCACAGAACTACCCTAACAACCCGTTTTAGCTCAGCAGTCACCCCCACCACCCAATGTCATTTCAGTCAAATATGCTGCTGTAGAAGAGAATCCCAGTAAAGCTTTAGTCCCTTCTTCACCCCTTATCACTGACACTGATCCTAATGCAAATAGCTTTGACTCCACCCATGTAGGTAGTCCACTTGCATACTACACAGAGTCACCAAAACACGTGGAAGCATATCAATATGATAATCCACTATTGGAACCCAATTGGGAGCTTGACTACACCAATGTCATGTACACTAACCCTAACCCCCGGCTCCAATTGAGAGAGCCAAGACCACACGGCCCTAAAGGACCATGCTTTAGGTTCCAAGGAGATCACTTCATCAAGGATTGTCCACATCCTCCGATAGTAAGACAACCACTATTGGAATAGGATTTTTTGTAAAAAAAACCCATTATCTTGTAAAATATTTATTAGAATGATGTAAAAATGAGGAAGAGTCTTCCTCATGTGCAGAGAAACTATATGTATTTTTTAGAGTATTTTTAGGAGCTCTTCAAGCACATATTTTTAAATTAGAAGTTAAAAGGACCAAATTTCAAGTGTGAAAATGGACACTTGAAAAAGTATAAAAGAAAAAATCTTGTATTTTGTAGGGGTTGCTATCATTTTGTACTCTATGACATGTGAATGAAGAGCTTCAGTTTTAAAGTCGTGTCTCTCTTTTCTTTGAGTGTTCATGATTGATTATTGAGTCTTTTTCATGTGATATCCATGGAATTTGTTGGTTTAACTTGTGTATTACTGAGTGGAGTTTGTAAGGAGAGGTGATTATCAATATATTGAGTGATTAGATGCATGAGATCATTGCTAGAAATGGAAATTCTTAGTTTTATCAGAATCACGATTGTCTCGTTTGAGTGATATAGGTACTAAAATTTATTTCAGTACCTATATCACCCAGACGAGACAGGTACCTGTTGTTGATAGTCAAGGTCACACACAAGTAGTGAAGCACATCAAAGAAGTGGACACACAAGAAGAAGGAGCATGTAGGGAGCTCCAAGAAGCACATGTCAAATTTTCATAAGAAATCCCTATAGATATAGTGATTTTTATCACTAAAAACCATTGTAAATACCATTTTCTATTTTTACAACTCCATTTTGTTCAAGCCGAGGAGTCCTCGAGCTTGAGGAGTATTAGAAGTATCATCCTATCAATTTTAATAATTTTTAGATTCCGTTTGAGTCCCCAAATAAGCCTTGGAACCTAATTTTTAACTAGACCGGACACTAGGTCTGGACAGGGCCAAAACTACTCAAAAAACTATAAAAAGGGCTGGAGAGCTCATTTTTGAGGTTAACTTGTTGTAGATTTCAGCTTTGTAAGAGAGTTCATTTGTAATCGAAGTCCTTCCATTGTTCCACTCTTTGCTCTTACCCTGTGCACGTGTGTGTATGTGTGTGCATGTTTGTATGCTTTCACTCACTCACTTTTGCACTTCACTTGCTCTTGGTCTTCATACCAGTCCTCACGTCTCCACGGATTGACATTTATGAGGTGGAGCTCCTCGCATTGGTACTCACCATTGTGCTAGAGTGACACCAAATTTGGCGTCGTTGCCGGGGAGAGAGCTTGGAGGACGAGCATGTGACGGTAAGACATAGAGTAGCGATGTTGGAAGGTAAAAAAATCACCATTTCTAGTTCAATTTCTGAGTTTTCCTTCATCTTCATCTTCATCATCATCACCATCTTCTCCCATCTTCTTATTCTCTGCTTTTGCCATTTTCTGCTGTACATGCACCTCGTCTTTCACTTTTGGCTATGAGCAAGAAGCACACAGGATGTTCAGAACTAAAACTCTGAAGAAATCGCCTTGAAATCCACCTCAAAATGTGAAAAATCTGAGCGGTAGTATCGCAGAGTGACAAGGACTGTGTTTGGTATCGCGCGGGTGGTATCGCCAGTTTTGGAGATCGATTTTGCACCTACAGCCACATAGGAGTGACAAGGAGAACGTAAGGTACACATATTTGCAAAACTTTTTGAATTTGGACTCTAAAATCTCAAAGTATCGTGTCCGGTTGAGTTTTGGTATCGCGATACCAGAATTCCCGGGTATCGTGATACTTGTCGAGGTATCGTATCCTGCATGCCCACTTGAGGTATCGCGATACCATTCTGGTATTGTATCGTCGAGTGCTGGTATCGCGATCGCGGTCACCCTGGTGGTATCGTATCGCGTGCTAGTTTGGTATCGTATCGTGCCTATTCTAGTATCGTATCATGCAATTTTTGGTATCGTATCGCCTGTCTCCTTGGTATCGTATCGTCAATAGACCAAGTATCGTATCGTCAATTATTTTGGTATCGTATCATGCGTGATAGTGGTATCGTATCGCCACTTGCATAAGTATCGTATCGCGTGCAAGATTGGTATCGTATCGTGCACACCCACACCCACTTGAGGTATCGTGATACCAATCTGGTATCGTATCATTGATCGAGCGGTAACGTATCGTGCCTATTCTAGTATCGTATCGTGCAAAAAGTGGTATCGTATCGTCTGACCCTTTGGTATCGTATCGTCCATAGAACCAGTATCATATCGTGTAAATTTTTAGTATTGTATCGTCCCTTACCCTGGTATCATATCGTGAGCAATCTGGTATCGTATTGTCGAATGCAGAGGTATCGTATCATGTGATTTCTGGTATTGTATCGTGAGGTTCGTATCGTATCGTCTAAGGTGGTATCGTCCATAGTGGCATGGCATGGAAAATTTGGTATCGTATCGCCTATCCTGAGGTACTCCCAGAGGGATCCTGTTTCCTTGTTATCCCAGAACCCTAAACTGGCATAACTTTCTCATACAAAATCCGTTCGGGGTGACCCTCAGGTTGGACTAGGAAGCAAGGGGTTCCACAAGATTTTGAGTAATTCAAAGGACAATTTTGGACTTGTAGACAAGACTTATGAACCTAAGATCAAGTGGACACCTAGGAAGAGATAGATAAAGTACCAAATCACTTGAACCTAGGATCAACCACACAACCAAGTTAGGGACTCACAACTCAGTGGTTAGCACTACGTGCTGAGTTCACAGACAAGTGAGTCACAAAATGTCATTTAACTAGGAGAGATTCTTGGCTTCTGAAGACATGCATAGTTCAAAACCTAGGGAAGGTTATATGTCTATAGTGGAAGGGGAATATCAGATGTCTCTTCAATACGTATCCACTAACCTGCAAGGAATACCCATCTACCTTGATGGTCAACATAGATCAGTAGCAAGAATGACAAACACTACAGAAGCTGAAATAGCTCCAAAACCAGCTGTCAAGTATGAAGATGGAGTTTACATGGACAAGACGGGCCAGATATATGTAGTAATTGAAAACCCTGATCAGATTAATGAAAGAGGAGAGTTAGCTCTAGATCAGGCAACTACCTCACAAAACCCATTCGAGACCCAGCAAAGAACAGAAAATGTGATGATGGGACAAATGAACCAAGGTACTATACCCAATAGACCATATGAGCAATTCACCATGCCAGGAATTAACCCCCATGTCCACAGTAGCCAAAGAATGGGAAATATGAATAGACCTACCTTTAGGACAGAACCGCCCCAAGGTGTCCCCTTCGTAATTCGATCCCCAGAGCTCGACAAAAGACTAAGAACAACCCAACTAGCCAAATGTATGCGAAATCGTTACGATGGCATAGGAGAGCCGTATGAGCACATTGCAGAATTCAAGCAGGTATTGCAAGCGGAGCAAGTGGATGACTTTTTTATGCAATACGAATCCTTTGGGCTAACCCTCATAGGAATAGCCTTAGCTTGGTTTCAATCCTTGGATCCAAACTCCTTTGGCAATATCGAACAATTCTTCCAAGAATTTATTTGGGAATTCACTAAGCGAGGGATCAAACACAATTCGTCATCCTTACTACATAGTTTCAAACAAGCTCCTAATGAGACAGTAAAAAATACAGCACAAAGATTTAATCAATATGTAACTTGATGCCCTATGACTGAGAGACCTTCTCAGTAGAAAATGATGTCCCTATTTTTAAAAGGTCTAACCAATGGAACATTGAGAATGTTAGTATACATAAAACGGTTGCAAACCCTGAGTGAGTGTCTTCAAGAGTGCATAGATTTGGAAGACAACTTAGCTAAGGATCTCGAAATTACACAAGATCTTACCAAATCAGAGGATACAAGGAGCAAGGAGACCTCTAGTTCAAGCTATGTGGACGAAGTGGCAGAGTTAGTGGCCAAGAAATTGGGAGTACAAGGACAAAGGAACTACCAAAACTCCTCCTTGAGAGTGCCAATGTTAGGAATTTGCACACTTTGCAGTGGAGATCATTCATCTCATGTCTGCACCAGAGAAGGATTAGGGTTACCACAACCTTACCCTTATGATAGACAACCAACTCAAGAGCCTAACATGTACTCTTACAGTGAGCAAAAGTACATCAACTACAACACCGAAAATTATCCAATGAGTAGACAGCCACGACCGTTTGTACCACCCCAATGTAGACCATACATGTACTCTCCTAGCGAACAAGGCAGAGAAGTTCCTAGGTATAACTCATGTCTAGAACCACGAGGAGTAGCTAGACCATATGAACAGGGAGACTAGCTCCAACACAAGGGTAGAACATCACAATACAAGTCATTTGTCTTGAGTGTGGAAAAGAACAACTCCTAAGAGATTGTCTCGGACATCCCTCTAGTGCACCAAAGGTTACACTCGTTAATGTAGTAGACTTAGTAGGGGATTCAAGTTCCGGTTGTGATAATGTGGCTCCTATACATGCAGTTACCAGGGCACAAGCCTTACAAAAAGCTAAACTAATTGAGCAATCAGAGCCAAGTGAGTCAAGAGAGCCTAGTAAGAGAAAACCAAGAACATGGAAGGATACTAGGGAGAAAGCCAATCGTAAGTGGACCAAAACGTTATCCGAACTAGAAGAAAGCTTGAAAGATGCGAAAACAAAAATAGCCCCTCGCATGTCAAAACTCCATCCACATCATCTCATTCCCACCCACCAACCATTGTAAATAAACCACAACCAAGATCTGTTCTTGCAGATCCAACCCCAGAAGGCTTGGACATGATGTTCAAGGCATACCAGGCTCGACTTCAAGAAGGTCCAACACCTACAAACCTAGACAAGAGCTACCCTAGAGCATATTTAGAGATTGAACGGACAAAAATGTGCATAAAAATGGTGGAACTAGCTCAAGCTATGTTCGAGGCCAATCAATCGTTCAATCAGACAAATGCTATTACACTGGGTTGGCACTTCCAGGGCTTACTAGAGAGAGTAGAGCAGTTGGTAAATAAACCACAAGTTTCTTTACCTCCACTGGCTCAACCACCTATTGAAAGAGAAAGCTCATTACCAAAGAAAGTCTATGTTCCTAACTCCGTAGGTGATGGAGAACCTCTTTCAATTCAACAACACTCTCAAAAGTTCTTGCGGGAAATACAAGAAGAGAAATGGGCCAAAGAGAAGGATAATCCCCCTCCTATTCTTGAGATTGATGATCTTCATGATCAATTCCCACAAGACATTCCATCTATTTATGGAGACCAAGTAGAGACGAGTTGCCACAATTCACAGGCCCATGGGAATCTGAATCTCTTTAGGTCAGAGCTCCCACAACATTGGTAAGAAATGAAGACTCAGTGATTCCAAGAAACACTGACATCGTGAAGAACACTAAGGTTCAATGTCATCTCATTGTAGAAGAGCTGCTCAAAGCAAAACCTAAGCTATGGAATCATGTGAAGGATCAGGTTCTAGAACTTGATTCCAATATGCCAAAAGCAAACTCTAAGCAGAAAGTTCCAGAGATACCTCTAGACAAAATAGGGGACACGAGCGAAGGTGAAGAAGGTAATACTTATCTTCCGATCACCTACCAAGGTTACACAACCAAAGCGATCATAGATTCTGGTGCTGGTGTTGCTATTGCAACCACCTCCTTATGGAAGCAATGGGGTAAACCCGCATTAAGACCAACTAGAATGAAGCTTCAAATGGCTGACGGCCATGTTGAAATACCTCTAGGATTGCTAGAAGGGATAACTCTAACCACTTGTGGTGTAGAGTTTGAGCACACCTTTGCTATATGTGACTTTGGTAAAACTACTACCTACGAAATGATCCTAGGAAGGCCCTTCCTACGACAACTGCAAGTTGTACAGGATTGGGGAACCAACTCCTTATACTTGCAACGCTTAGGGGTCACAACCAAGGTAAATTTGAAGGATCACACCTTCAGAGATGTACCACCCCTACAGTGGAATTCTATCCATAAGGAGCAAGAAGATTTGATCTCTGTGCATTCTAAAAGTTCATCTGAGACATCTTGGATGCATGAAGATACTCATTTGTGGATGTGCAAGGTCGCAAAGGAAGAGGAGAAATGCCTAAAAGCGAGAGAAAAAGGAACTTCTCAAGGCGATAGACCAATTAGAGATCTAGCTTATACACCGATGATCTTTCCAGACGAGGAATTTGAGCCACATGTTTGGGCAGAAATCTTAGCTACCATGGACATTGCAGTGAATGAAGAACAATGGACACCTCATTGTGATGAGGAGGGTTTTGATATATCAGTGTTCATGTGTCAACCCTTGCTAGAAGAATGTGACCCTAGTGACTTCATAGAAAAAGAAGAGAACGATGACGATCTAGAGTCCATTGTGATGGATAGTTGCTTTATTTCACAAGAGCACTATCTAGAAGACATAGGAGTATGTACACAAAAAGAAGAATAACCTCTCACAAGCATTAAAACTGTGAATTCAAAGGATGGAAGTGAAGGAGGTCAAAAGAAAAAGAAAAGACAAGGAGTGAAACAAGAAGAGAAGGAATCATTGTTCGAAGTACCAGAAAATTTCAAGAAATACGAAGTTGAGGATCGAAAAATTTTGGTACGAATGCCTAAGAGAGAGGCCACCACAGGAGAAGCATATGATAACAAAGAAAAGACCAAAAAATTGTAGTCACCATTGACGAGAACGAAGAGAGATGTACATACATAGGAGATGACCTAAGTAAAGAAGAGGAAGCAGAGTTGGTAGCCTTGTTAAGGGAATATAGGGACGTGTTTGCGTGGCACTATAGAGACTTGAAGGGAGTAGATCCGAAGGTTTGTTCTCATACGATTCCCATGATAGCAGATGCCAAGCCCACCAAACAAAAGCCCTACACATATAATGACACCTATGCAGCCAAAATAAAAGAAGAAATCGACAGATTGATTAAAGCCGGATTCATCTATGAAATTGAGCATACTGAATGGGTGTCCCCCGTTGTAGTGGTGCCCAAGAAGAATGGGAAGTTACGTGTGTGTATTAACCTTAGAAAAGTTAATGCCGTCATGATAATAGATAGTTATCCGCTTCCAATCACTGATCATTTATTGGAGCGTGTTGCGGGCAAAGAAGTTTATAGCTTCCTAGATGGATTTTCAGGTTACAAACAAGAAGCCATTTCCACTGAAGATCAACACAAAACGACATTTGCCACAGAGTGGGGAGTCTTTGCATTTCATGTGATGCCATTTGGACTCACCAATGCACCTACAACATTCCAAAGGCTCATGTGTCATGTCTTCAAAGAGTTCTTGCGAAAGAGCTTAGAAGTATATGTGGATGATTTATATGCTCATTCACAAGAAAGGAGACGTCACATTCCTGAACTCAGATAGATCTTCAACAAGTGTAGATAATACCGAGTGTGTCTGAACCTAGAAAAGTGTGTGTTCATGGTACGTCAAGGTAAAATCTTAGGTCATATTGTTTCTAAGAACGGAATATCAACATATGAGGACAAAGTAAAAGCCATAGGGGAGTTGCCGAGGCCAAGGAATGTTAAAGAGGTACAAGCCTTTATGGGCCATTGTGGATATTATCGTAGGTTTATTCACATGTATGCAATTATAGCTAAACCTCTTTATGCCTTGTTGACAAAGTTTGAGTGGAACGACGAATGCGAGAAGTCCTTCAATGAGTTGAAGAAATGCTTGTGCACAGCACCAATACTGACCACTCCAGATTGGAATAAGCCATTCCATGTACATGTGGATGCATCCAATTATGAAATAGGATGTGTGTTGTCACAACCCACAGGTGAAGGCAATCTAGATTTTCCCATAGCATATGCGAGCAGACAACTAAATGCTGCAGAACGAAATTATACAACAACTGAGAGAGAAGGCTTAGGCATGGTGTATGCTGTAAAAAATTTTAGACACTACCTATTGGCCAACAAGTTCAATATTTCCACTGATCATCAAGCTTTATTATACGTGGTCAATAAACCTTGCAATACAGGACGTCTAGTAAGATGGTTCCTCTTACTAATGGAATATGACTTTGAAGTGGTTGTCAGGAAAGGTAAGACCCACCTTAGGGCAGATCATCTTTCTCGCATCACTTCAGGAGAGTCATCGCAAGGAGTCTCTGATGAATTGCTCGATGCTTATCTGTTCAATCTAGAAGTTGTTCCTAAATGGGCAAATAAGTTGGTACCAGTCCTAACGTTCGGACCTGCAAACAAGACTGTGAAGACGAACAAGGATGAAATTGTAAAAGCACAAAAATATCAAATATTGGCAGGAAGTATGTACAAACAAGATACGGAAGGTGTCCTAGCTTGTTGCGTTGAGGACGATGAACATAGTAGTTGGTTGCAACAAGCCCATGAAGGATTTTTGGGGAATCACTATTCTAAACAACGAACACTGCAAAATCTAAAATGTTTAGGAGTGTATTGGCCTAGTATGGATAAAGAAATACATGAGTGGATCAAGAATTGTCCAGTGTGCCAGAAGAGACCCCCACTGGAGCATGCTACCCTTTATCACGTGTCGTTGATTCCAAACCGGTGTGCTCCATTGGTGGACTTTATGAGATCAGGGACACTACCTAGTGAGGCTAGCCTGGCAAGAAGACAAAGCATGGAGTAAGAGGCTAAAGACTATGCCTTAGTAGGTGATAACCTATACCGAAGAGGCAAAGATGGTTATTTAAGATTGTGCGTTCATGAATCAAACTATTTGAAAATCTTAGAAACTGCCCATAGCAGTGTTGCAAGCGGACATTTTGGTCCTGACCGAGTAATTAAGACTATTCTATTCTCAAGAATTTAGTGGCCCACTCTTCATATGGATGCACATACATATGTGAAGAAATGTGACACATGCCAACGTGCCCAGTACCCAATTAGAAAAGATGAGATGCCTTTGAGGCCAATGATGGGAGAATGTGCATTTTCGAAGTGGGGCATAGACTTTGTAGGTCCTATTAACCCCCCAGCTAGAAACTCCCATGCCGAATACATCATTGTAGCCACAGATTACCTAACAAAGTGGGTGGAAGTAAAAGCCACAATGAAGAATGATGCTCAAACTATAGCTAAGTTTTTATTTGAGAATGTGTTCACTAGATACGGGCTACCAATAGAGTTAGTGAGTGATAGAGGCACACACTTCTTGAATGAAGTCATTGAAAATCTTCTCCAAGAATTCTTGGTGATACATAAGAAGTCTGCCCCCTATCATCCACAAGCTAATGGACAAGCTGAGAGCACCAACAAGATCCTATGTAATGTATTGACAAAATTGGTAAATAATAAACGCTCTGATTGGGACAAACAACTTCATCATGTTGTTTGGGCCTACCGAGTTGCCTATAAAACGGTACTCAATGCCACCCCATTTCAGATGGTCTTTGGACAAAATGTTGTGCTACCATTGGACTTCCTAATCCCAACTTTAAAAGTAGCACAAGAACATGAGTGGAATGGACATGAAATATCCTCTAGGATATTTGATCTAGAACGCTTAGGTGAGACAAGGCTACGAGCAGCTGCAAGAATCTATGCGGCAAAGAAAAGGCAAAAGGCATACTTCGATGCACATATCAAAGATAAAGGCTTGAAAGAGGGAGACCTAGTGTTGGTTTACACACTAAAACAACATGCCCGCAAATTGGAGAAAAGAGGATATGGACCCATGATCATTAATAGAACTTCCACTAGCAGTGCAGTTCACACTAGAAGGTGATATCTTGCCCAACTATATCAGTGGTTGTCGAGTCAAGCTATATCAAGAACCTCTTACAGAGGATATGCTAAAGAGACTCAACACTGCTAAGAAGCAAAAAGAAGAAGAGTTAAGGGTTAGAGAAGAAGCACAGGTAGAGGCTAGAGAACGCATTAGGAGAAATAAGTTAAGACGCCTAGGCCTAGATGTCAACCCTGAGGCCCCAAGATACCACATGGCCATGTGTCAAACATCAAGTGCAAGGGCTTCTCAAACAATTGACCGACGTCCATTTGTGAACATCGTGGTAGGACAAGGGAAGAATGCAAGGACTGTGAGAGCATTGATTGACTCACGTGCAGCAACTAGTGTAGTTAGACTTTCATACTGCCAAGACCTGCAATTGAACATCAAGCCCATAGAGGCGTATCTCATAGGTTTGGGAGGTGGGGAAACCCCTTGTTTGGGCGAGGTGGAGCTTCCCAACTATCTTCAAGATGTTTCGATGAGTGTCAAAATGCTAGTGTGTGAAGATGTGGACCTTACAGAACCACTTGTCTTGGGTCAAGACTAGATCTATGACCATGCCTTCAACTTAAACTTTAAACGACAACTTCTTCAAGTTTGGGTACATGAACAATGCATCACATTAGAATTAGAGAATTGCATGAGCACAAAGCCAAGTAGCACACATTCTCTTAGTTCTTCTAGACCTAATCTACGCAAAGAAGATGTTGTATGTGTCAAGAATAATGTGATCCAGACGGATTGAATCATGAAATAACAGTCTCAAAGGAGAGAGGATCCCTCTTCTTTTTTAAAGACTCCTACAGCCGCAACAATTCAACCAATGAGGCAAGTAAAACAGTACATGCACACCGCTACATCAAACAAACAAACCAAGTGCAAAAAGAACAAAGCTCATGGCAGGAAGCAGATTTGGGTACGAAAAGGAGAGCAACCACCAGCTTTGCCACAACCATTCCCATCAACGCAAGCAAATCATGCTAAAAGAAGCACCAAGAAACGAGGACAAGCTCAATCCCAAAATCTTCGGCAAATTTGGGTACCAAAGCAATCGATGAAGGCCAACCATACTGACGTACAAATTTGGGTGCCAAAGAAATTAGCTACAGTTCAACAAGGGCGATTACAAATGTGGGTACCCAAGGCACTCTTACATGCACAAAACCATATGATCTCCCTCACGAGAAAAATCTCAGCAAAAATACCACGGAGAAGCAAGAGTCGAAACCAAGGGTAGAGACCAAAAGAATATGAATTCATCTCCTGACCGATAATAAAAAGACAATCACAAAGGACATGGGTTTGGAAGCCAAAAGTACTAGCAGCTTCCACAACACCAAGGAGCCGACCACGGTGGATATCAAATTTTAGAAACCATCTAAAGATGAAAGGGCCAGAAGTGATCTCCACAGGACCACATACCATTCTCAAATGGATCCCTATCAAGAGGATTACATCATTGCAAGATTCAATCGACACCTCCAAACAAAGATTGCATCAAGTCTACAAGTAACATCAAAAGCCTCGACCAGCAAAAACCATGTGCCTTTGGCATAACCTTGTCTTTTGCACCATTCAAGTCATGCATTTCCAAAGCAGTCATTAATATAGGGCCTCCTTACACGGCCATGCATAGACACAATTGAAAATCCCAGGCACATGATACACATCTGACATATGTAAAATATTTTATTGACGCTAACACCTTTCTTCTTGTTTTATTCCATTGTTCCTGTAGAGGTCAGAACTCACTGGCATTCTGAGCATGAAGTTGGAAAAGAAAGAGATTGAGAGGAGAACTCTCAGCTGTAGCCTCAGGGAATGTTCCGTTCTATTGTTCGGACATAATTGTGTCGATACTCCGGGCGGATGGTCGCTTTCATTTCCGTTGATTCTCGTTTTACTTATTCTCTCGATCTCTCTTTTTATCTCTCTGTGCTACCTTCTCTCTCCCTCTTTCACTCTCTCTCTCTCTTCCCTCTCTCTCTTCTCTTTCGACTTCCCTCTCTCTCTCAATTTCCCTTTCTTCCTTTCTCTCTCTCTCTCTCTCTCTCTCTCTCTCTCTCTCTCTCTCTCTCTCTCTCTCTCTCTCTCTCTCTCTCTCTCTCTCTCTCTCTCTCTCTCTCTCTCTCTCTCTCTCTCTCTCTCTCTCTCTCTCTCTCTCTCTCTCTCTCTCTCTCTCTCTCTCTCTCTCTCTCTCTCTCTCTCTCTCTCTCTCTCTCTCTCTCTCTGTCTCTCTCTCTCTCTCTCTGTCTCTCTCTCTCTCTCTCTCTCTCTCTCTCTCTCTCTCTCTCTCTCTCTCTCTCTCTCTCTCTCTCTCTCTCTCTCTCTCTCTCTCTCTCTCTCTCTCTCTCTCTCTCTCTCTCTCTCTCTCTCTCTCTCTCTCTCTCTCTCTCTCTCTCTCTCTCTCTCTCTCTCTCTCTCTCTCTCTCTCTCTCTCTCTCTCTCTCCTCTCTCTCTCTCTCTCTCTCTCTCTCTCTCTCTCTCTCTCTCTCTCTCTCTCTCTCTCTCTCTCTCTCTCTCTCTCTCTCTCTCTCTCTCTCTCTCTCTCTCTCTCTCTCTCTCTCTCTCTCTCTCTCTCTCTCTCTCTCTCTCTCTCTCTCTCTCTCTCTCTCTCTCTCTCTCTCCTCCCGCGTCCCTTTTTCTATCTCTTCTCTTTTCTCTCTCTTCTCTTTTTCTCCCTCCCCTCACCACCATCCCCCGCCACCCCCTCCCCTCCCCTCACCACCATCCCCCGCCACCCCCCTCCCCTCCCCTCACCGCCACCCCCTCCCCTCCCCTCACCACCATCCCCCGCCACCCCCCTCCCCTCCCCTCACCACCATCCCCCGCCACCCCCCTCCCCTCCCCTCACCACCATCCCCCGCCACCCCCCTCCCCTCCCCTCACCACCATCCCCCGCCACCCCCCTCCCCTCCCCTCACCACCATTCCCCGCCACCCCCCTCCCCTCCCCTCAACACTATCCCACGCCACCCCCTCCCCTCCCCTCACCACCATCCCCCGCCACCCCCCCTCCCCTCCCCTCACCACCATCCCACGCCACCCCCTCCCCTCCCCTCACCACCATCCCCCGCCACCCCCCTCCCCTCCCCTCACCACCATCCCCCGCCACCCCCCTCCCCTCCCCTCACCACCATTCCCCGCCACCCCCCTCCCCTCCCCTCACCACCATCCCCCGCCACCCCCCTCCCCTCCCCTCACCACCATCCCCCGCCACCCCCCTCCCCTCCCCTCACCACCATCCCCCGCCACCCCCCTCCCCTCCCCTCACCACCATCCCCCGCCACCCCCCTCCCCTCCCCTCACCACCATCCCCCGCCACCCCCCTCCCCTCCCCTCACCACCATTCCCCGCCACCCCCCTCCCCTCCCCTCAACACTATCCCACGCCACCCCCTCCCCTCCCCTCACCACCATCCCCCGCCACCCCCCTCCCCTCCCCTCACCACCATCCCACGCCACCTCCTCCCCTCCCCTCACCACCATCCCCCACCCCCTCCCCTCCCCTCACCACCATCCCCCGCCACCCCCCTCCCCTCCCCTCACCACCATCCCACGCCACCTCCTCCTCTCCCCTCACCACCATCCCCCGCCTCCCCCCTCCCCTCCCCTCACCACCATTCCCCGCCACCACCCTCCCCTCCCCTCACCACCATCCCCCGCCACCCCCCTCCCCTCCCCTCACCACCATCCCCCGCCACCCCCCTCCCCTCCCCTCACCACCATCCCCCGCCACCCCCCTCCCCTCCCCTCACCACCATCCCCCGCCACCCCCCTCCCCTCCCCTCACCACCATCCCACGCCACCCCCTACCCTCCCCTCACCACCATCCCCCGCCACCCCCCTCCCCTCCCCTCACCACCATTCCCCGCCACCCCCCTCCCCTCCCCTCACCACCATCCCCCGCCACCCCCCTCCCCTCCCCTCACCACCATCCCCCGCCACCCCCCTCCCCTCCCCTCACCACCATCCCCCGCCACCCCCCTCCCCTCCCCCTCGTGCACTCACACTTCCACACACACAATCCCCCACACATGCGCAAGCACACACACATCTTCACACACACACCCTACTCATACACACTCACACACATACCATCACATACACCCATGCACACACACACTTATACCTACATCCCCACACATACACTAATACACACACGTACACAATCTCACACACACACACACATGCACACCCACACACATACATTCCCACACACACCCACACACATGCACACATACACACTTACACACACACACATTCTTACACACATACCCCCATGTGTACACACACATTCACACACACACACGCACACTAACACACACATGCGTATCCTCACACACATGTACACACCCCCTGCCACATCCCTACACACACACCCCACACATGCACAAAGCACACACACATGCACAATCGCGCACCCCCATAATTTCACACATACCCCCATGCGTATACACACGCATACACTCATCCAGATGCTTACACATGGGGCGATCGGAGGAGGAAGTTGAAGCATGAAGGCATAATGAAGCCGCAACAATCGGGAAAGAGCAGGCTTTGGAGCATGAGAAGGATGAACACCAAGATGATACAGAGGATGTGTATATGAATGTTTCATTCTCCAACTCAGGCAAAAGGAGGAATGCATTTGCACTCGTCGTATGTCTCACGGACATTGGAAAAGATAAAAAGGTAATTGTTAAAATTGAAAGTGGAATTGCCAGCAACCATTCACGGCGACTACCTATTTTTGTGGGTCTAATTCAAATCAAGTGGAATATTTGACCTACCCCCAAATTTTGGGCATTTCACCGGTGCGTGATCAGTAGACGTGAAGATTCGGCAAGGCCCTCTTGGCCTATTGAGGCCTATATAAACAAAGGATTTGTGCTCATTTGGGTACACACTTTTTGGTACATTTTTTGGGAGTTACATTGACGCGTGTATACGTGCAGAAGTTCTCTCTTGCACTTAGTGGTTTCAAGTCTACTATGGGAGCTACTCTGTAGTGTGTTTACAGAGGGGAGGCCTCTCAGTGAAGGGCTATGAGCACTATAGTGTCAAGGAGTAGTCTGGATTTTTCTTCTTTTCAGTGAGACAGTGTTGTTGATTAGGTTCTATCCGCTTGAGAAATTCTTGTATTGTTCTGAGTTAGCCTCTGTGCTGGAGTGAATTTTTTTTTAGGGTGGCTTGTTAGCCCTGAGTTTACACTTTTGAGTATCATTCATCATTTGCCCAACTTTGTAATCATCTGACTTGAATCGAGTAGTGTACAGTCTTCTTTGGTTATTGGTTGTCTATATTTTCTGAAGCATTTACCATTCTGTACGATTCTTGTTGTCGGCCTGCTCACGAAAATGTTAAAGGGTATACTTCCCTAAAGAGAACCCCCCTTGAGTAGGTGACGTACTGGAAGTGTAATTTTCTCTAAAAGTGGATGCCCCAGTACCTCCTCTACAGTTCCACAAAAAAAAGGGAGAAAAGAAAAGAAAAAGAAACAAAGAGAGCGACAGGACAGGAGTGCATGCTTGAACAATCTCTAATGAGAACCATCAACATGGACATCCATCAACACGAGAGACAAGCCAGTGGTCAATCATCACAATGGGCATACAACATGAAGAGTGACGATCGACGGAACTTTCACCATGGTAAGAATTGTATGCTTCAACAACAACATAACCAGGGTTGATTAGGAAACCTCTTCGTCGGCATACCCTTGAGCACCTAGCTCAAGACCCGACTTCTTGCACCATAACTTTTCCAATGGATTTCCCAAGTATGCATGCATAGGGCTATATTACAAGGCCATGCACAAGGCACATATCTTGTCCAACCCATGCACTAATGCATTGACCCATCATCCATTATGGGTTACAAGTACTTGACATGAAAACGAGGAAAGCCATCTTTAGAAGAACCAGAGGACATCGAGGGGACAACAACAAGAGCAAGGAAGCAATCCACCACGAGAGTTGCTCATACCCAACATTGACAACCTCTTTTGAGTAGCTCACAATTTTTGAAATCTCACAACGACACCATCAAGCGAGAATACAAGGAAGATGTACATACAAAGGTAGCAGTGACAAAATGAGGAACCAAATAACTACCCAAGCTACAATTGGACGATAAACCGCTCTTGTGGATACATGATGGACACTATCTCGCCAAGCACTACACGGAACAACCACTACAACAAGGGTCTGTCAGGGATGACAGACTCTAGAGGGAGGGGAGTGTTGACAGTCAAGGTCACACACAAGTAGTGAAGCACATCAATGAAGTGGACACACAAGAAGGAGCATGTAGGGAGCTCCAAGAAGCACATGTCAAATTTTCAGAAGAAATCCCTATAGATATAGTGATTTTTATCACTAAAAACCATTGTAAATACCATTTTCTATTTTTACAACTCCATTTTGTTCAAGCCGAGGAGTCCTCAAGCTTGAGGATTATTAGAAGTATCATCCTACCAATTTTCATAATTTTTAGATTCCGTTTGAGTCCCCAAATAAGCCTTGGAACTTAATTTTTAACTAGGCCAGACACTAGGTCTGGACAGGGCCAAAACAACTCAAAAAGCTATAAAAAGGGCTGGAGAGCTCATTTTTGAGGTTAGCTTGTTGTAGATTTCAGCTTTGTAAGAGAGTTCATTTGTAATCGAAGTCCTTCTATTGTTCCACTCTTTGCTCTTACCCTGTGCACGTGTGTGTATGTGTGTGCATGTTTGTATGCTTTCACTCACTCACTTGTGCACTTCACTTGCTCTTGGTCTTCATACCACTCCTCACATCTCCACGGATTGACATTTATTAGGTGGAGCTCCTCACGTTGGTACTCACCATTGTGCTGGAGTGACACCTGTCTTGTCAAGATGATACAGGAACTAAAATAAATTGTCTCATTTGGGTGATACAAGTACTAAAAGAGAATCTACAAGAAAAATGCCACACTTTAGTCACAAGAATCATTGAAGAAGCTATTGACTAGCTCAAGATACAAGAAACCGTAGTTTTCCTACTCCTTTTTCAAGTCCTTCTCAGAAATCAAAATTGTTTTTACATTTTCTTGGATTCCATTCACTAGAAGGGGTTGTGGTGTTAGTATACTTCCCGGATTGACAAATTTAAGATGTGAAAGTTAATCCTTTATGCTATGATGATTGGAGAGGACAACTCCAAAGGATAACAAACATCTTTTTGGCATCGTTGCCAAGGAAGTTAGCAAAGCTTCCATTTAAGTTTTGGACCTTGCTAGATCTTCCATTTTTTATGGTAAATAAACACATTTGGAAAAGGTACTACTCTAATATCTCTCATGTGAACTTGGAAAAGTAGGTAATAAGCTTATCTTTTGGGAAAAGAAGGCTTAAATTTACCTTTTAGGAGGTGTGAGTGTTTATCTTTGTGCAAATGAATGGTTGCTCGTGTGTTTCATAAGTATAGTGCAGGTCTTTTGGAAAAAGATGGATTGAATTGCTGAATGGAAAGTTGAATGTGTTTATCTTTGCATATTTAGATTGCTTTTTGACCAAGTACTAAGCAATTTTGTTGGTCTTTGGGAAAGACAACTTTATTTGCTAAAAGAAAAGTCAAGTTAAGTAGCTATATGCAAATTGATTGTGCCAATTATTTGTCCTAGGTGAATTGTTCATCTTTTAGAAAGATTGCTTTTGATATTTGAAGAAAAATTTATGGGTACATCTTTGCACAAATTGATAGTTGCACTTGCCATTATACATCTTTCTTGAAGAACTCTTTTCCATAGTCAAACTGAGAGTATAGCTTGTGTAGCCAATTTCATTTCTAAAGATTAGCGGAACTTCAAAAGAAGACCCTAGGTAAATTGGTTTCATTTTATTTAGGGTAAAAAATACCAACAAAAAATCATTAAAATTGGATTAAAACTTCAAATAAGTTTCTTTTTTGTAATGGGGTGATGGATGAGGTGCGTGAAGTGGGGTGAATTAGAGAAATTTGAAGGAGAACTCAAAAAAATTAGAGATATTACATGAAAAGTCAAAAAAAATTTGTTTTCTTGAACTTTCTTTCAAAATTCAAAAAATATATGAATTTTTTATGTTTTGTAGTTGACACTTGGAATAAGAGTTGTTGAAACACATTAGAAAAGACCAAGTTGGAAAAGGAAGCAAAAAACATAACTTGCAAGAAGAATCAGAAAATCACAATTTTCATATGAGAATCGCGATTTTCAACAAGATGGTAAATTTTCTTTAATTGTGCTTTTGGGCATCTAGGTGAGTTAACAAGATGTTGTGAAATACATGAAAATTGAAAAAAATAATTTTGATCCTTCATTGATTTAAAATTGACAAATTTTAACAACCGACACAGAATCATGATTTTCATCCTGAGAGGTGAATATGGGAATTTGATCAAAAGTGGATGATATGACATAAATTTGTTAATGACTATGCATGGTTATGATAATGTCAAAATTTTGAAGTCCAAATCATTGAATTCATTCAAAATCTCGATTTCCAGCATACTATAAAAGCACAATTTTCATTTGAAAACTCATTTGAGTGATTGTGAGTGTGAGCGAGTGAGTGAGAGAGAGCAAAAGAGTCACGATTTTTAGCAGTCACAAAAAGCGTGAATTCTAGCTATCAAAGTTGCAAGGTATTTTGTTGTTCACAAAATTGCGATTTTCAGATATTGAGTATTTCACACTTTTTTTGCAGATTTTCTAGGTTTCTTTTATTGCATGTTTTTACATCTAGGTGCTTCTATTAATGTAAAGAAAACTTAAAAAAGTAAAAATCCAAAAATTACTTCACCCTGCACAGGATCGCGATTCTGTGCAAGGGTTCAAAATCGTGATTTTCAAAAACACAATTTTCATCAAAAAATCGTGTTTTATATGATTACGAGCAATCACGATTGTCAGGAAATCCAAAATCATGAAAAACACGATTTTCATCCAAAGTCGTAAAAAAACACGATTTTTTATCAAAATCATGAAAAACACAATTTTTACTCAAAATCGTGAAAAAAACACGATTTTGAATCAAAATCATGAAAAACACGATCTTTACTCAAAATCATGAAAAACACGACCTTTACTCAAAATCCTGAAAAACACAATTCTGTCCAAAGTTGCAAAAAAAAAACACAATTTTGGATCAAAATCGTGAAAAACATGATTTTTACTCAAAATCATGAAAAACACGATTTTGTCCAAAGTCCTGAAAAAAACACGATTTTGGATCAAAATTGTGAAAAACAAGATTTTTAATCAAAATCGTGAAAAACACAATTTTTACTCAAAATCGTGAAAAACACGATTGTGTGCATAGAATCCTAGAAATCACAATTGTGGACTCAAAATCATGGAAAACACGATTCTGGTCCCTAATTGAGAAAAAACACAATTATATAAGCATCAAAATCGTGATTTTGGTGCAAACCAGTAAACACGATTTTGACCCATATCTTCTTGTCCAAAATTGTGAAAAACACGATTCTGGACCAGAATGAAAATCACGATTCTCAACCAAAATCGTGAAAAACACGATTTTGGAACTAAACTAGGGAAAACACAATTTTGAGTAACAACAAAAGTTAACACCTCATTGACATGCCAAAATCGTGATTTATTTTAAGCAAATCACACAATCAACGTGGAAAATCTAAACATGGAAAATGAGGAGTTAAATCACACAATCAACATGGAAAATCTAAACATGGAAAATGAGAATCTAGACACAGATGACTACAGGAATATCCTCAAAGACATGTACACAAATAGGTTTGGAGCCTATGTGTACCAGGATGGCATGCATAAGTCTCTCATTAGGTTGAGAATTTTGGAGATTCCTCTGAATCTGATGCCAATGGCACAATTTAGAGATGGTAGGTATGAGGATAGACAAGAATGTGTTTACATATTTGCACATGATCCAGAAAATTCCAATGATCTTGGTCAATGTGCAGATAAGAGACCTTGGGATCAAGACCTAGGGCAAACAGATATGCCAAGACCAAGTAGGAATCACACTCCCATTGAGACACAAAAGGAAAGAAGAACATATACCTCTCCTAATCTTTTTGAAAAGGAAGGAGATGAAATGCCTGAATTTCCAATTACAAGGAGGCCACATTGGCAAAACCAAGGTAGAATGCTTAGACCCTATCAAGTGGCTAAGTGCATGAAAAATTAGTATGAGGGTTACCCAGATCCTCATGCACATGTTGCTGAGTTCAGACAGTTGATTAGGGTTGAAGAAGTAGAGGACTATAAAGTTCAATTTGAAGCTTTTGGCCTAACATTAACTGGTCCAACATTGTCTTGGTTTATCCCATTGAGGAAGGAAATGTACCTTGACATAGAGTCATTTCTTGAAGCCTTCACAGGGGAGTTTTCCAAAACTGCAATCAAGCATAGTTCAGCAACTCTGATACATAGTTTCAAACAACAAAAAAGATGAAAATGTGAGAGAGGCTACTAGAAGATTTAAGCAATACATTGATAGGTGTCCAAAAGGTGAGGTACATTCAATGGCTAGATAAGTTTCCTTGTTCATAGAGGGACTAAGAAGTGCACAATTGAGAACTCTAGTGTATTATAGAAGATGTCCTGACCTAGGAGCCTGTGTCAAAGAGGCCATAGATCTAGAGGATAACAGGGGACAAGATCTGATGGCATTTGACCAGCCAAGTCCAAATGAAGATAGGATACCTCCAACAAAAGAATTAGCAAAAGCTATTGCAAAAGCCTTAGAGGCCAACACGAAAGCAAATTTGGTAAATACAAGACTAATACCAAACACGAAATGTTTCAATTGTGGGGAAAACCATCAAACATATCAATGCCCTTATCAAAAACCTCAACATTTGCAAGACAGGAAAACACTTAAATATTGTACTCTAGAGAGAAAATGGACAAATCACACTAGGGATCAGTGTTTTAATAACAAGCAACCTGTCAGAGAGAAGGAGTATACAAACCACTACAATTCACAAAGAGAATTAGGGTTTGTTGAACAATCTAGACCTATGTTGGGACAACAGCCACTATTACTAACAAATGTAGTGTCGATAAAGTACAGTCCTGTGGAAGAGGAAAATCCAAGACCTAGACCAACCTACAGGGATGAATATTACTCTTCTGAGGGATATCAAGAAGAATGGGAAGATAGTGATTTAAGAGAACCAGACCTACAAGCCTTAGACTTGGGTAATGGAAGAATTGAAATGGACACAGCTACATTCATCTATATAACTAACAATTATATGTCCAATCAAAGATCCTAGTTTAAGGGTGGTCAAAAGATAACCTGTTATAGATGTGGGGGAGAACACTTCATTCGGGATTGTCCATAACTTCCAACATTGAGAGTAGAAGGAGCTTTTTGTAAGGTTTGTGGTAGAGAACATCTAATCAAAGATTGTCCAAGAAATCCCTAGAAACATAGAGCACATCCAATAACATACCATTAAAAGTAGTACATATAGTGGAACAAGAAGACTTGAGTGGAAGTTAGCCAACAGCATTACATGCAATAACTAGAGCTCAGGCCAAGGAGTAGGGCATGATACTTGAAACACATTCTTTGGAAAACAAGAAAAACCTATCTTCAAAGGAGAGGAAAAATAGATAGAAGGGTAGATGGGAGAGAAAGACAAGAGCAGGAAAAACTCTAACACCAAATGAGGAACCAGTTGATAATTCAAACCCTAGACAACATCAAAACAGAGAGAAAATAGGAAAAGGGAAGAACTCAAAGTGTTTGAACACCTTGATGGAAGCCTATGAGGGTACGATAGAAGAGGGACCAAACCCTAAAGATCATATAATAGCCTATCCTATGCCAGATATTGAGGAGGAGAGAATGCAAAGGTGTAAACAAATTATTAGAGAAACTCAACACAATCTCGATCAGACTGGAAATCAAATGGAGATATCTGCTGACACAAATTCACAACCACCCAGGAAAGACTTAGGAAGTAAAGAGAAGGTAGGGGAGGAGGGAGATACTGCAAAACCTTGTATAACACTCCAATTCAATCTACCAGAACACTATAAAATCCAATGTCAGATAACATGGAAGGAGTTAGTAAAGCAAAACCCACAGTTGCATCACAACCTGACTAACTGGGTAGGAAACTCACATTGGAAACATACAAAACCTCATGATATAGAAGAGTGGATGTACATAGCTATTGACATGATAGGAGGCTATTGTGAGGGTGAGGAAGGAAACTCAATTTTGATAGTGCAATTTGGTGATAATTATGCAAATGCAATCCTGGATAGTGGGTCGGTAGTGGTAATCATGACAAAAGAAATTTGGAAAAAATGGGGGGCAAACAAATTGACATCTACCAAGATGAGACTACAACTTGCAGATGGTCACATAGAAGTACCTATAGGAATTTGGGAAAAAGTTATTGTGGAAATATGTGGAATAGAAATAGAGCATACCTTTTCCATAGTTGAATTTTCACAACCAACCTCCTATGAAATTATCCTAGGACGACCTTTCATGAGACAGATGCAAATAGTTCAAGACTAGGGTAGAGATTGTTTATACCTTCAAAGCCAAGGGAAAATCACCAAAGTGAACTTGAAAAATGGGCAATTATGTGACATACCCCCTCAAGAGTGGTTTAAAATACATCAGAATCAAGGGTCAAGTGAGGAATCTGGAAATGAGAGTCAAAGTGATGAGGAGTCACCACTTTGGAAGTGCACTGCTATGAGAAATAAAAATTACAAAAGATTCTTGTTGAGCAGAGAAGACTGTAAGGGAGAAAGGAAGGTTGAGGATGAGAGCTATATTCCACAAAAGTTTGATGATGAGGAGTTTGAGCCCTATGGTTGGAATCAAATATTGTCTACATTAGATGTAGCAAACAATGAATATGTGGGAATCAAATTCCAAGATGAGGAGGGATATGATGTATTTCATGTAGGGGTAAGAATGGTGAATGTGTCACAGTTGGAAAACTCTCAAAGTGAACCCATACTCCAAGTTTGTGACAAAACTCAATTCTTAGAAGGAATACATGATCAAGATGCCATAAAAGATAAAATCTCAAAAACCTACAAGAAATGTGTACACAAGGAGATCACTGAAGATCCAAAACCTAAAAAGAGTAAGAAAATGAAGGAACATGAGAAACCTAGAGAGGAAGAACAAAAATTTGATGTACCTTCAAATTTCAAAACTTATGAGGTGGAGGATAGAAAACTTCTTAAGATGAAACCAAAAGGGACAAAAAGAAATGGGAACCTTTTGACAATGAAGAACAGACAAAAAAGGTGGTAATTACTCAGGAGGAGGGAGAATAAAGGCATATTGTCATAGCAAATGACATGACAAATCAAGAAGAGGAAGCATTGGTCAAATTGGCTAAGGATTATAGGGATGTGTTTGCATAAAATTATAAGGATTTGAATGGTATAGACCCAAAAATTTGTGAACACAAGATTCCTATCACTCCATATGCAAAACCTAGCAAACAGAGACACTATACATTTAATGATAAATACTATGCCAAGATAAAGGAGGAGATTGATAAATTATTGGCTGCCAATTTCATTTATGAAATTGACTATAATGAATGGATATCTCCTATAGTTGTTGTTCCCAAGAAGAATGGAAAACTTAGGGTTTGTATTAACTTGAAAAAAGTTAATGCAGCAACTATAAGGGATAGCTACCCATTGCCAATAACTGATCATCTCTTGGAGAGAGTAACTCGAAAGGAGGTTTATAGTTCCTTGGATGGATTTTCTGGATATAACCAAGTTCCTATTGCTTTCGAAGATCAACACAAGACAACATTTTCCACTAAATGGGGGATATATGCATTTAGGGTGATGCCTTTTGGGTTAACCAATGCAAGAACCACATTTCAGAGGTTAATGTGTCATGTGTTCAAAGATTTTCTTAGAACCATGATGGAGATTTATGTAGATGATCTATGTACTTTCTTAGATAAAAGAAAAAATCATATAAAGGACTTGGAGAATCTATTCAAGAAATGTAGAACTTACAGAGTGTGTTTGAATCCTAAAGAATGTGTCTTCTTTGTCAGGCAAGGAAAAATGGTAGGCCATATAGTTTCCAAAAATGGGATCTCCACTGATGAGAGTAAAATTAAAGCTATTGTGAACCTACAAAAATGCATTTCTTTGACTTATGATCCATTTTTTGTCTAAGATTCTTGGGTATATGAACATATGCTTCACACCCAAAAACTCAAAGATGATCATAATATGGTGGCTTCCCTATCCATAACTCTTGTGCCACTTTCAGACCTTTGGTAGTACTAGGTGAAAGGTCAATCACATGAACTACAGTCAATACTACTTCTGCCCAAAAACCTTGTGAGAGTTTTGCACGATGCAACATCAAACCTACTCTATCTTGAATAGTTCTATTCATCCTTCCAGCTACACCATTCTGTACTGGGGTATAAGGAGTTGTAGACTCTCTACAAATCCCTCTAGATTGATAGAAAAGGCTACATTCATGTGAGGTATACTCACCCCCATTATATGAACGTAAATCCTTAAGCATAGTTCCTTTTTTAGTCTCAACTGAAGCAAGCCATTTTCTGAAAGTAGCAAATACCTCATCCTTCGATTTGATAGGATATACTCAAAATTTTCTAGTAGCATCATCTATGAAAGTGACAAAGTAAAGAGGACCACCTAAGGACCTAGTGGGCATAGGACCACACATATCTATATGAACAAGATCTAAAGGCTGAATTGAAGAGTCAATGTGCATTGTATGCACATTTCTAGTTTGCTTTCCATATTGACAATGCTCAGAAAATGAAAAATCAGAGAAAGATAACATAGGTAAGTAGCCAAAACGAGAAAGATTTTCCATTCCACTACGAGATATATGGCCCAAATGACCACGCCAAATACAAGCCATAGGCTCTTTAGTAACACCTAACAAGTGTCCTTTCTGTGATACAAATAAAGGATAAAGTGAGCCAACTTTGGTTCGTTTTGCAATAATCATATTGCCCTTTGATATACAAGGACTAAGCATAGAAGACCACGTTGTAACCAAGGTCATCAAGTTGACCAACTGACATCAAACTACGTGATAACTGAGGTACATGGCATACATTATGCATAAGTAAATTTTAAACCATCAATGAACTGCACAACTACATCTCTAATCCCCACAACATCACATTGGTAAGAGTCACCAAGTCTCATGGTACCAAGAGACTTTGCTGCATAATTAGAGAACCATTCTCTATGTACTGTCACATGGAAAGAAGCACTAGAATCTAGCAACCACGTGTGGGAAAGAGAATTATCCATAAGAGCCTCAGTTGGCACAGTACTATCAAGTGTCAACACATTAGCATCATCAGAAATAGCATTAATTTCTTCAATCTTCACAGTCGAAGTAGATGGTGCAGGTAATTGTTTAACATGCCCATCAACATTTTGTCCTTTACCTTTGGCATTCTTTAATGCATAATAGTCTTTCTTCATATGTCCTTTCTTATGAAAAAAATGGCATTCGATATCCCTCTTCCTTGATTTACTTCTACTCTTATTCTGTTGACCATTCTTTTCCTTGTTCTTCCTCCTGCCACATTGGTGATTCTTTCCTTGGTAAGAATCAAGAACATTATATGCATCTCCACTTTGAGTGCCAACATAGATTTTCTATGAATCTCCTCACTCAAGAGTGCTCCACATATGTCATCGTACACGAGTTTACCACTAGGTGCACTATTGCTAATAGCTGCGCAAAATGTATCCCATGATGATGGCAAGGTTCATAATAGCAATACTGCTTTCATTTCATTATCCATATCCATTTTATGAGCCTGTAACTGGGAGAATATAGCATCAAAATCATTTAGATAAGCGGAAACACTATCTTTGTCCTTCGTGTGAAGGTCATATAATTTTCTCATCAGATACTTTATTTGATGATGTCTCTTTTTCATATGTATTGCATAACTTCTTCCAAAGCTCCTTTGCACTTTCACAGTCTAATACTGTAAAGTAAACATTATCTGCCAGGTGCAAATGAATGGTAGACTTGGCCATTTCATCTAACTCATCCCAATCATCTTCATCTATGTCAGCTAGCTTCTTTGAAATCCCATTTACTGGCTTCCATTGCCTCCTTTGAATCAGCGCATCTCTAATATGATTCTTGCATAGAGCAAAGTTTGTGCCATCAAATTTTCGGATCTCAAAATGTTCTTTTCCCTGCAAGTTATAGCTCCTCCTCGAAACACTAGCACTAGACCCTGATCCATCAGATGTGCCTGAGACCTCTGATGCCATGATGGTAGAGAAGTGAATAGAGTGATAATGGAGCTAGAAGAGTCCAAACACCAATGCATAAGTCTATCAATGGAGTAAATCGACCACTATATAGTTGATAAAACCAAAAATTTGGAAAGATTTTGCCAAAGTATCCTCTGCAAAATGAACGTATGACCAGTGTCAAAATGTCATAAAACTACAAGTACTGACATGTTTACATGCATAGTGAATCACTAACTCCACTGCATATAATCAATTACCCAATAAAAACCAACTAGGCTTATCAAGCACACCTATGAACAACTATCATACATCTCCTATGGCGATGCTAAGTATGTCTTCTACCTGCATCATCGAAGAGACCCCAACATCTAGGTGTCTCCGAGCTAAGAAAGCCTCACCAGGACCCTCTTTATCAAACGTAAAAGGTTTTATGCAAAAATGTAACCACTATATCAATGACCACATGGATGTACATAAGCGGTATCCACAGAAGCATACATGGTTTGTATGTGCTCAATATATGCAGTAAAATGACACTAAAAGGTTGAATGCACAGCCCAAAAACTAGCCAACAACACCTACAAGTGTTTGTCAACTCTGATGTTTTATGCTCCAAAACCTGCATAAATTTGCAGTGGCTGCTCCCACCAAAAGTGAAAACCTTTCAAGAAACCTGTAGTTTTATGAGTGTGGCTGAAAACACAGCCCCAAAGCCCAAAAATGCTTCAAAAACAGGCTTAGAAAGCAAAGAATGAAGCTTTGAGGGACCAAAACATGTTCAAGGTAATGTTAACCTTAGTCTTTCCCCTCCTTCAGCCACCACAAGAGTGTAGCTTAGTGGCAAGAGATTGCCATGGTTGAACGAGCTCCGAGGGGAACAGTACTAGGATGGGTGACCTCCCGGGAAGTATCAGGAACCTCTATCTTCCTTGATCATTGAGTTCCTCCCTCATGTGCATCCAATGGCACCAACGGTGACTTTGGTGACTCGAATGACAAGGTATTTCAAGGTCTATGCCTTGGTCGCCGCCTTAGTTGTAAGCCTTGGAAAAAGTCGGGGGGGTGCTCGCTTCGCTCGCACAAAACGAACAAATATTTTGCATCAAACAACTCTAATAAGTGAAGTAATTCGAAGGCAATGCACCACAGTCCGCTCTCCTTCTCGAGAGAAGCACATCGATATCCTCAGAGTAGAAAACTGAGCGCCTAGGGCCGCACACAGTACTCCACACAGAGCCTGCAGAATATGCAAGAAAAAACACAATACACAAGGAGCACGAAGACAAACTTCTTAGGTCTTACAAATGTGGTCGAACATACAGTATGTGGTTGACTAGGCAACTATTTGTTTTATTAAAGAACATATACAAAGAAGTGTCCGGTGGCCATTTGGCCTTTCACATGGACACTAACGGTAACATAAGGCACTAGGTCCTACCTCAATTCTTCCTTGATATGCTCTCAACAATGTGTCTAAACACTTTGATTGATTTGTTTTTCTATTCTTGATTTGGCTCTCTGTGGTGTTTGTGTTTTCAGATTGTTGTTGGTTTGATTCTTCTAGGGTTTCTACTTGTTTCCCTTTCTTATCCCATTTAGCTCTTTGTTTGACTCTTTTTTCTCTCCAAGATGAGTTTCTCTTTATCTCTGGTGAGTGTGATTCCAAAATTATTCTTTTCTCCTTAGTCTAAGATCTAATTATTGCTTGTATGGGTATCATCTCATTCTCATCAAGCTCTCCTTGCTCCTTTATCTCCTCATATTTCAAATGTATGTGAGTTGCTACATTTTGTTTTTGGGGATTTCTAGGACAATCCTTGATTAAATATTCTCTACCGCAATCTTTACAATAAGCTCCTTCCGCTCTTAGTGTTGGTGGTTGAGTGTGTCCTCCTCCACACCTAAAGCAAGTGATTTTTTTATTGGTTTTAAACTGAGCTCTTTGATTTGACATATAACTGTTTGTGATATACATGAATGTAGCTACATCTAACTCAAACTTTCCATTTCCCAAATCTAGGGCTTTTAAATCTGGCTCTCTATGCTCATTGTTTTCCCATCCAACTAGATCTTGATATTCTTCTAGAGAATGAAAATCATTCATGTAGTTTTGTCTAGTTGTTAGATCTTCATTTTCCTCTACAGGAGTGTATTTGACAGGAACTACATTTGTGGGTATGGGAGGTTGTTGCCCTAATACAAGCCTTGGTTGTTCCACAAACCCTAATTCTCTTTGCTAGTTGTATTGGCTTGAGTAGTCTTTTTCCTTGACAGGTTGTTTGTTGTAAAAGCAGTCTTCCCTAGTATGGTTGGTCCATTTTCTTTCCAAGGTATAGTATTTCAATGTTTTCCTATCTTGTAGGTGTTGAGGTCTCTGGTAATGACATTGATGTGTCAAATGGTTTTCCCCATAGCTATAGCATTTCTTTACTGGTGTTAATCTTGTATTTACTTGCCTTAGTAGTGGCCTCTAGAGCCTTTGCTATATGCTTTGGCTAATTCCTCTGTTGGTGGTATCCTATCTTCATGAACTCTTGGTTGGTCAATTGTCATTAGGTCCTGCCCTCTGTCATCTTCCAAGTCTATAGCTTCTTTGATACATGAATCTAAATCAACACACCTTCTATAATAAACCAAAGTTCTAAGCTGAACACCTCACAGGCCTTCTATGAATAGAGACACTTGTCTTGCCATTGAGGGAACCTCATCTTTTGGACATCTATCTATATACTACTTAAATATCCTTGCAATTTCTCTCACATTTTCCTTTTTCTGTTGTTTAAAACTATGGATCAAAGTATTTTATCCTAGTTTATGAAAATTCCCCTATGAAGGCTTCTAAGAAGGATTCTATGTCTTGATACATTTCCTTCCTCAAAGATATAAACCAAAACAAAGTTGGTCCAGTCAAAGTTAGCCCAAATGCTTCAAATTGTACTTTAATCCTCCACTTCTTTAGCCCTAAATAATTGTCTAAGCTCAGCAACATGTGCATGAGGATTTGAATATCCTTCATACTAATTTCTCATGCACTTTGCTAGTTGGTATGGCCTCAGCATTCTCCCTTGAGCCTGCCAATTTGGTCTTCTTCTTACATGGCATGTCTTCTCCTTCTCTTTCAAAGGGATTTGGAGAATTATATGGTCTCTTCTCTTTTTTTGGCTCTATTGGAGTGTGATTTCTACTTGGTCTAGGCATGTCAAATTGTCCTAGATCCTGATCCCAAGGTCTTTTGTCTGCACATTGACCAAGATCATTAGAGTTGTCTAGATCATGAGTGAACACATAAACACATCCTTGTCTATCCTCATATCTACCATCTTTGAATTGTGCCACTGGCATTAAATTCAAAGGAATTTCTAAGTTTCTCAATCTGATGAGATTCCATCTTGATACACATAGGTGCCAAACCTATTTGTGTACATATATTTGAGGATATTCCTATAATCTCTTGTGTTTGTGTGTTCTTCTTCTAAATTCAAATTTTCCATACTTGGTGACTAAGTTGTGAGCTCCTTCTTATGATTAGCTTGGTATTTTTGTTTCTCAGCCTCACTATGGGTTTTGGAATGTATAATAGTAGTTCCAGATCTCAGTATCATTCACTTCTATATCTAGATAACCTAAATTATCCATTTGAAAAACCCTAAATTATCAATGACTTGGACTCTTGATAGTTGAGAATTTAACTCCTCCTACTTTTAGCCCAGACATCTCTCCCTCTCTTCTGTGATTTGTCCTAGTTGTATTTTCCTGGATTTTCCCTTAGTTTTGTACTCAAAATGGTGATTTCCTAAAAAATGCAATTTTTTATTTTTTTGAGTATTCCCTGATAAGTTTTAGTGGAAGAGTTGAAAATTTTATGTCCTCTAACTATGTTTCAATTGAGTTTTGTTCAACAATGTAAGAAAGAAAACTTATCCTCTTTGATTTTGGGCAAATTCTAGACAAAATCGCATTTTTGTAAGAAAAACACGATTCTGATGTTTTTTTGGATGTTCTTATGAGAGAATTTTTCCTCAATTTTGGAAGGAATTTATTTGATTAAACCTTGTTTTCTCCAATCATGTTTTTATCTTTTTTAGGCCAAAAAACACGATTCTAAGAAATCACAATTTTTAGTCAAAAAATCACGATTCTTACACAAAATCGTGTTTTTGGCTTGCAAAAAAAACCATGATTTTGTAATTTTATTTTCTGAAAATCTCACGCTTCTGAATGACAATCATGTTTTCAGGGAAAGAAAAACATGATTTTCAAACATCATAATTTTCCATGAAAATCGCGATTGTGAGACACAATCGTGTTTTTTTTCCCACAAAACGTGATTTTGTGAAAGTACGATTATGAAAATCACGATTATCACTAAAAATCAAGTTTTAAATGGCATTATACAATTTTGAGTCAATATCGTGAAGTCTTGAGCTCAAAATCATATTATTTTTTAAAGTCGTGTTTTTTATGATTCTGAGTCAAAATTGTGAAATTCTGAACTCAAAATCACGTTTTTATCAAAATCATGATTTTGTATGAAATTCACGATTTTCACACAAAATTGCATTTTTCCATACAATCGTGATTTTCACGATTTTGTGGAATCTCATGATTTTCTACTGAAAATCACGATTTTCTCACAAAATTGCGTTTTTCCTCACAATAGTGATTTTTCATGATTTTGTGAGTGTTAACGATTTTGAGCTCAAAATTGTGAAATTTTGATAGCTCAAAATCGTGATTTTTAATCACAATTGTGATTACTCACAATCGTGGATAAACACGATTTTCTTAGAAAATCGCGTTTATTGAAAATAGTATTTTTTCTTGCATAGAATCGCGATTTTGTGCAAGTTTGATTAAAAAATTTTATTTGAGTTTTTCTTGATTTCTTAATCGCTATAAAAGCACCTAATCAAGAAAATGACAATAAAACCTTTTTCTAAAATCTATCAAAAAATTCTACTTAAAATCAAAATTTTTGAAAATTGCGATTCCAAAAAAATCATGATTTTCAAACTTCTAATTGATTTTTCTTTTGTCTTCACTTTGCAAAAAAAAAATTAATGATTCTTACCTTGCCAATAGATATATGTTCTCCAACTTGCTTGTAGAATGCTAGAAATCACGATCCTGTAGTTGTTCTCTCTCTCTCACTCACTTTCACTCACAAATGAGATTTTTTCTTTCAAAACTTGCTTTTATAGCTTCGAGATAATCGCGATTGTGTACCAAATTGTACCATTTCTCTTTGTTTTCAATTAACCTTCTTAAATTCTTACTTTAATGATTATAATCCTTAATTTCCAAGAAATTCAACACTTTACCTATGTTCTTTCCTTAACAAAAAATCGTGATTCTATGCATGAGCTCCAAATTTCGCAAAAAAATTCAAATTCAATACTTACCCCTTCTGCTTGAATTCACTATCATTCCTTGGTTGATATACCCATGCATTCAAATTTGTAAAATTGAAAAGAGGTTACCAAATCTAGAAAATGGCGATTCTCTATTCAAAATTGTGATTTTGGGTTCTTTCAAAAAATCGTGTTTCTTTTCACTTTGCATCCAATCACCTCTTCCCTCTTCAGTTTGTACCTACCAACATCAGAAAAATAATGAAAATTTGATTTTCTTAAAGTGGAATCGAAGAAAACACTTTGTTGCTTTTTATGTTAAAAAAAAAGTTTCCTTATGAAAACCATTTCTTACAATTAATACCTCTTACCTTCCATGCATTCCATTGTAAAAAGAAATTTGTTTGTATTTTCTAAAAGATTTTTCTCTATTTTTTGGTATTTTTGCCCTAAATAAAGAGAAAAAAATTTATCTAAGGTTTCTTTTGATGACTCAATGATCTTGAAAACTGAAAATGGATGCTAAATTTGTACATTGATCAATGAACAACAAGCCACTCCATAGCCATCAGTGTTTTTGGCAAATGAAGCAATCAATTTGTACAAAGACAAGCATATTCACTCCTTTTAGCAAATGAAGCAATCTTTTCCCAAAAGACAAGCACATTTACTTGGAATAAGCAAATGAAGCAATCAATTTGCACAAAGTCAAGCACATTCACCTTCCTAAAGGAAAATGAAGCAATATTCCCAAAAGACAAGCACATTTACCTTCTTTTCAATGCACACATGGAAGAAAAAGAATTATACCTTTCCCAAGAGTGTTTGCTACCATCAGTAGTGGAAGATCCAGCAAGGTCCAAAGCTCCAATGGAAGCTTTGCTTACTTCCCTAGCAACGGCACCAAAAGATGTTTGTTATACTTTGGAGTTGTCCTCTCCAATCATCATAGTATAAAGGATTAGCATAAACAACACCTTTAATATGTCAATCCGAGAAGTATACTAAGACCACAACCCCTTCTAGTACCAATGGGATACAAGAAATTGCAAGAAAATACCATATTATCTAATATTTTCTTGAAGAAGAAGTTGAAAACTAGGGTTTAAGATATCTTGAGGTAGGAATAAGTATTTTTTATGATTCTTGTGCCTAAAGCATGCTATTTTTCATATAGATTCCAAATATGAACTTATAATTGAATTTCATTACCTACATCATCATGGTGAGACAATCACGATTCTCACAAAAGTGGTATTCTTCACAAGACGTCTGAAAGCGAGAGAGGAAGGAACTTCTCAAGGAGATAGACCAGTTAAAGACCCAGCCTACACATCAATGATCTTTTTGGATGAGGAATTTGAGCCTCATGGTGGGCAAAAATCTTAGTCACCATGGACATTGTTGTCAATGAAGACTAGTGGACACCTCATTGTGATGAGGAGGGTTATGATATCTTTGTGTTGATTTGTGAACCCTTACTAGAAGAATGTGCCCCTAGTGATTTCATAGAAGAAGAAGAGGATGACGATGATCTAGAATCCATTGTGATGGATAGTTTCTTTGATTCAAAGGAGCATTATCTCAAAAATATAGGAATATTTACCCAAAAAGAAGAAAAACCTCTCACAAGCATTAAAACTTTAAATTCAAGGGAAGAAAGTGAACATGGTCAAAAGAAAAAGAAAAGAAAACTAGTGAAACAACCAATGGAGGAATCATTATTTGAAGTACCAAATTATTTCAAGAAATATGAAGTGAAAGATCATAAAAGTTTGGTACAAGTGCCTAAGAGAGAGCCTATCACAGCAGAGGCATATGATAATAAAGAAAAGACCAAAAAAATTGTAGTAACCATCGAAGAGAACAAAGAGTGATGTACATACATAGGAGAAGACCTAAGTGAAGAAGAAGAAGTAGAGCTTGAGCTTTATTAAGGGAATATAGGGATGTGTTTGCATGGACCTATAGAGACCTTAAGGGAGTAGATCCGGAAATATGCTCTCATATTGTTCCCATGACAACTGATGCCAAGCCCACCAAACATAAGCCCTACACATATAATGACACTTATGCAGCCAAAATAAAATAAGAAATTGATAGATTGATTGAAGCTCGATTTATCTATGAGATTGAGCATACTGAATGGGTGTCCTCCATCGTAGTGGTGCCCAAAAGAATGGAAAGTTCAAGAAAGTTAATGCCGCTACAATCAGAGATAGCTATCTGCTTCCAATCACCGAACATTTATTGGAGCGTGTTGCAGGCAAGGAAGTTTAAAGCTTTCTTGATGGATTTTAAGGTTACAACCAAGTAGCCATTTCCCCAGAAGATCAACACAAAATGGCCTTTGCCACAGGGTGGGGAATCTTTGCATTTCGTATGATGCCATTTGGGCTCACCAATGCATCTACAACATTCCAAAGGCTCATGTGTCATGTCTTCAAAGAGTTCTTGCGAAAGAGCTTAGAAGTATATGTGGATGATTTATGTGCTCATTCCCAAGAAAGAAGATACCACATCCCTGAGCTCAGACACATCTTAAACAAGTGTAGAGAATATCGAGTATGACTGAACCCAGAAAAGTGTGTGTTCATGGTATATCAAGGTAAAATCTTAGGTCATATTGTTTTGAAGAACAAAATATCAATAGATGAGGACAAAGTAAGAGCTATAGCAGAGTTGTCGAGGCCGAAGAATGTTAAAGAGGTACAAACCTTTATGGGCCATTGTGGATATTATTGTAGGTTTATCCACATGTGTGCAATCATAGCTAAACCTCTTTACACTCTATTGACAAATTTTGAGTGAAATGAGGAATGCGAAAGTTCCTTCAATGAGCTGAAGCGACATTTGTGCACAGAACCAATATTGACCACTCTTGACTGAAATAAAGCATTCCATGTCCATGTAGATGCATCCAAGTATGCAATAGTATGTGTGCTATCACAACCCATAGGTGAAGGAAATCTAGATTTTCCTATAGCATATGCTGGCAGACAACTAAACGCAACTGAAAAAAAAATGTACACCAACCAAAAGAGAAGACTTAGGCATGGTGTATGTAGTGAAGAGGTTTAGAAACTATCTATTGGCCAACAAGTTCAAGTTTTTCATTGATCCTCAAGCTTTATTGTATTTGGTCAATAAACCTTGCAATACAGGACACTTAGTAAGATGGTTCCTCTTACACTTGCAAATAAGAACGTGAGAACAAACAAAGATGAAATTGAAATATCACAAAAATATCAAATATTGGTGGGAAGTATGTACAAGCAAGATAGAGAGGGTGTATTAGCTTGTTGTGTTGAGTAGGATGAACATAGTAATTGGTTGCAACAAGCCCATGAAGGATTTCTAGTAAATCACTATTATAAACAACAAACATTGCAAAATCTAAAACGTTTAGGAGTGTATTCGCCTAGTGTGGACAAAGAAATACATGAGTGGATTAATAATTGTCCAATGTGCAAAGAGAGACCCCTAGTGGAGCATGCTACCCTTTATCACGTGCCATTAATGTCGGATTGGAGCACTCCATTGGTGGAATTTATGAGATCGGGAACACTGCCCAATGAGGCTAGTCTAGTAAGAAAACGGAGCATGGAGAAAGAGGCTCTGGACTTTTCCTTAGTAGGAGATAACCTATACCAACGAGGCAAATATGGCTACTTAAGATTGTGTGTTCACAAATTAGACTATTTGAAAGTCTTAGAAAATGCACATAGAGGTGTTGTAGGTGGACACTTTGGGCCTGATCGAGTAATTAGAACCATTCTATTCTCACGACTTTGGTGGCCCACTCTTCATATGGATGCACATACCTATGTGAAGAAATCTGGAACATGCCAACATGCACAGTATCTGATCAAAAAAGACGAGATGCCTTTGAGAACAGTGATGGTAGGATGTGCATTCTCGAAGTGGGGTATAGACTTTGTAGGTCCTATTAACCCCCCAGCGAGAAACTCCCATGTAGAGTAGATTATTGTAGCCATAGATTACCTTCAAAGTGGGTAGACGTAAAAGCTACAATGAAGAATGATGTTCAAACAACTGCTAAGTTCTTATTTGAGAATGTGTTCACTAGATATGGATTACCAATAGAGTTAGTAAGTGATAGAGGTACACACTTCTTGAACAGGGTCATTGAAAACCTTCTCCATCATGATACATAAGAATTCAGCCCCTATCATCCACAAGCTAACAGACAAGCCGAGAGCACCAATAAGATCCTATGTAATGTATTGACAAAACTCATAAATAATAAATGCTCTGATTGGGATAAACAACTTCATCATGTTGTTTGGGCTTATCAAGTTGCCTACAAAAGGGTACTCAATGCCACCCCATTTTAGATGGTTTTCAGATAGAATGTTGTGCTACCATTGAACTTCCTAATCCTAGCTTTAAAAGTAGCACAAGAGCACGAGTGGAATGGACACGAGTTGTCCTCCAAGATCTTTGATCTAGAACGCTTAGGTGAGACGAGGATACAAGCGATAGCATGCATCTATGCTGCAAAGAAAAGACAAAAGGCATACTTTGATGCACACATCAAGGATAAATGATTGAAAGAGGGAGATCTAGTGTTGGTTTATACACTAAAGTAGCATGCCTATAAATTGGAAAAATGAGGATATGGAACCATGATCATTAATAGAATTTCCACTAGTGGTGCAGTTCAACTGGCAACTCTAGAAGGTGACATCTTGCCAGGCTATATTATTGGATGTGGAATCAAGCTATATCAAGAACCTCTTGCAGAGGATATGCTAACAAGACTCAACACTGCTAAGAAGAGAAAAGAGGAAGAATTAAGGGTTAGAGAAGAAGCACACGTAGAGGCCGGAGAGCACATTAGACAAAATAAGTTAAGGCAACTAGGCCTAGATGTCAATGTTGAAGCCCCACGATATCACATGTCCATGTGCCAAACATCGAGTGTACTTGCTTCTCAAATAATCGACCGATGTCCCTTTGTGACCATAGAGGTAGCACAAGGAAAGAATGTAAGGACTATGAGAGCATTGATTGACTCATATGCAGCAACTAGTGCCGTTAGATTTTCATACTCTCAAGATTTGCAATTGAACATCAATCCCATAGAAGCCTATCTCATAGATTTGGGAGGTGTGGAAACCCCTTGTTTGGGCGAGGTGGAGCTCGCATCTACCTTCAAGATATCCCAATGTCAATCAAAATGCTAGTGTATCAAGATGAGGACCTTACGAAACCACTTGCCTTAGGTCAAGACTAGATCTATGACCATGCAATTAACTTAAACCTGAGAAGCCAACTTCTTCAAGTTTGGGTACATGAACAATGCATTACATTAGAATTAGAGAATTGCATGATCACAAATCCAAGTAGCACACATTCTCTCAATTCTTCTAAGCCTAATCTTAGAGAAGACGATGTTGTATGTGTCAAAGGATCTATGATCCAGAAGGACTCAATCATGGAAGAACAGTCTCAAAGGCTAGCAGACCCCTCCTCTTGTGTAAAGACTAATACAGTCACAACAATTCAACCAAAGAAGCAAGTAAAACAGTACAAGAGAATTGCTATATCAAATAGACAAACAAACTTCAATAAGAAAGAAGTTATAGGCATGAAACAGATCTGGGTACAAAAAGGAGAGCAACCACCAATGTTGCCACAACAATTCCCATCCAACGAGACCAACCATGACAAAAGAAGAACCCAGCAACCATGAAAAGCTCAACCACAAAGTATCAGACAAATTTGGGTGCCTAAGAAATTAGTTGTAGCTCAACAAGGGCAATTACACATGTGGGTACCCAAGTCACTCTTACATGCACAAAATTCTATGCCCTCCCACACAAATAAAGTCTCAACAAAGGAGCCAAGGACAAGCAAGGGTCAGAACCAAACACAAAGACCAAACGAAGATCAGTTTACATCTTTGGCGATAGTGAGAAGACAATAATCAAGAATATGTTTTTGGAAGCCAAAAGCACTAGTAGCACCTACAAAACCAAAGATCCAACCACATGGGATACAAAATTTAAGAAACCACCCAAAGATGAAGATGTCAAAAGTGACTTGTACACAATTAAACATTGTTCTAAAATGGGTTCCTATAAACAGGGATAATTGGTTGTCATTTTTGTTGAGAGATCAAGCTCAACATGTGCTGATCTAGGATGACATGTATCAGTTTTTCATTTCTCTGACATGTATAGTGGTCATGCCGGTATATGTCATGAATACTTCATTGAGCTTTACTAGATTTATCTACTGAGAGTGATGGCACATTTGTTTCTTGACAACTCACTCATTCACAGACATTAGGATTTTCCTCATGTACTTTTCTTTATATATGGCACTTGTTGTATTGTTGTGTTTTAGGTCATTCTTATACATTCCTTTTATGTAATAGAAGAAGAAGTAGATCATTCTTCCTTGCCTCAATCTATATGTGTGTGCTTCTCTTTGATTGTGAGAGTGTTCGGGATCTCTCTTCCTTATCTACTTCCCTGTGACATGGTATCAGAGCCAGTGTGGCTGTAGAGAGCTCGTGGAGAAGGCCGACGGTGAAGAGTACGTGAGAAGGTGTGGAGAAAGCACGATCCACAAATGACCTCCGATTGCTACAAAAATTAGTGTGATGGTAGAAGGTCTCAAAAAAATTTTGATTGTTAACCCTTTAGGGTCACTCATTTTTGTCGCATCAGAGTTTCGAAGCCATCTCGACCTCCATTTTGAGCCCACAAGGTGGGGCCCACATAAAAACTAGGTCAGTTTGCAAAACTATAACTTGCATCTTGTTTGACAAAACTCATATATTCCAGATCTAGAATTTCTCCATGTACTGTTGATACACGAAACCTTTGTTTTTTTTAGATCAAACTGTCAAGTCATAGTGCGACAGTGTTCAAGCAGAAGTACTTCTTGTAGTATTTTGCAATGTTGTGAATTGCTGCAAAAATGGCAAATGCAGATGGAATGAATCAGATTATAAGCGATAAGTTGTACAAGAACAACTTCCATGCTTGGAGATTCACAATGATGAATTTTTTGATGGGAAAAGGTTATTGGAAGTACATCGAAGGAGAGAATGAAAATGCTCTGCGTTTACTAGAGAGGAATCGGACTGAGGAATCAGACTGTGGACGAGTTAAGCATATGAGGAATGGAATCAAGGAGCATGAAAGGTAATGTATTGGCTATTTGTTAGCATACAGGATAGCATGATTGGGCACATACAGGATGCCAAGACTCCGAAAGAGATTTGGAATAGTTTGGTCACTTTGTATGAGACAAATACAAAGGCACAAAAATTGCAACTCAAAAACGCACTGCATACTTTTGAGAAAAAGGGCATGTTGGTAAGTGACTACACCCTGAAAATCAAAAGCATATGTGAGTCACTTTCATCTATTGGCATGAATGTAGATGATGACGATAAGGTGGAAGTGTGCCTTTGTGGTTTAGTACATATAAGCAATTCAGAACATCTATTCAGACCTGAAAAAATATTTTGAATTTTGCTGATCTAGTGTTCATGTTGATTATTGAAGAAAAGAATGTTGGTGAGGACTCGAACTCCCAAGGAGAACCTAGTTCTAAGCAAGTATTCTACTCTAGCAGAGGAAGAGGCAGAGGTAGAGGCTTCAAAAGTGGAAGAAGAAACAGTAACCAAGACCAAGGTCAACATCATAATCATGTTGGAGGTAGAGGACAATTTTGAGGCAGGGGGAGCCAAAGAGGCTGCAGAAATTTCCAAAGAAATGATTCAAGTAATGACAGTAAAGGATGCTATAATTGTGTTAAACTTGGACACTTTGAACATGATTGCAGGTTGAAGGATCAAAATAAGAGAAGGCAGCAAAACAACTATGCATCCACAAGTGCATATGATTCTGAGAAGCTATTCATGGTTCAACATCACATGATGAATACGATGTATGCTGAAGTTTTGAAATCAAATGGAAATGTCTAGTATGTTGATTTAGGTGCTTCAAATCACATGACTAGTCATGTGGAATGGTTTAGTAATTTGTAGAAATTGCTAGTTCTTGGATATGTTGAAACTAGTGATAACACATCACATCCTATCGAGCATACAGGAAACATAGCACTGTCTATGGAGGATAGAAAGGTAAAACATCTTGTTGATGTGCTCCGCGTTCCAAATATAACAAAGAATCTAGTTTCTGTTGGACAAATGGTTGACTAGAGATTACAAGTCAGGTTCAATGCTAATGGGTTATATGTAGAAGAGTATTAAATACGATGGATGATTGATTGCCAAAGGAAACAAAGTGGGTAGGATATTCACCTTAAATGTGAAAATTCCTAAAATAAATGTAGCCATGTTTGCAAAAGGTGCAGGAGTTATTGCTGATATAGAGATCTGGCATGAACAAATTGGACACGCAAACTTGTAGAGGTTGAAATTGATGCAGTCCAAGGAGATTGTAAATGGACTACCAAATTTCAAAGTTGTAGAAATTGTGCCGCATGTCAATTTGGTAAACAATCAAGAGCATCATTTTTGCTGTCAAAAGTATCTGGATGCTCGATTGCTGGATCAAGTCAACCACCAAATCCAATGGCACACATCGGGTGCTTGGAGCAATCTCAGGTGGAGTGGAGACTCAAAGAGAAAATATAAACTCGGAAAAATTATAAGTAGTTCAGTGGCAAACTCTTATCCTATCTTTGAGAGCTTTGGGAAAATATAAGCTCTCAATGTGTGTTCAAACATCATATTTTACAGTGCAAAATCTTATAGTGCAATTGTTTGATTACATAGATTTGCATCATTTATTCAGAGGTTGTTTAGATTTGATGTTTCTAAGTATAAACTTTTCTATATGTAACAGAAAACAAGCGACTTTTAGTCATAGTATCTATTTCATTACGTTGGCATGAAAGAACTCATCAGCGCACATAATTCATAAGTATAAAAAGACGGAAGATGGCCAGATACACATCAAATTGGTTTCATCAGAATACAAAATCTTCAAGATTGCATTAAATCAAACTGTGATGCTATGCATAAAATTGGATTTTATGTGACTTTCAGCTCATTTGTGAGTTTAGCGTAAAAAGTATTATTTCTCATACGATGTCTCTTCGTCTCTTTGAACACTTCTATATATGTTAAATAAATGAAAACGAATCTTTTTGGTCAAAAGCATAATACGATTCCTGTCAATGCTCCATCTCAGCATAGCCTGAATTCTGCACAATTTCTGATTTAAAAAATCAAATTTACGAAACTTTCAATTGGAATTCTGCACAATTTCTGATTTAAAAAATCAAATTTACGGAACTTTCAATTGTAAATCATAAGTTACTAACACACTCGAGCAGACTTTAACAACATGTATTAAACTCTCCAACATATATAGTCAACAGCATGCTCGATAAATTTAGAAGTTGCATGCTCGACAATCTTTTGAGCTTCATTATTGTGGTTGCCATATTTTAATTTGATGGATAGCTGCAGTATCTTCTTGATAACCATTGTTGATTCATAAGAAGATCCAAGCAATCTCTGACACCTTAATTCTCTTATGCCCAAGCATGACCAAAAAAATAAAGCCAAAAGTTGTAATGTATAAAGTTTTGCATATCTTTTAATCCCAGGGAGCTTCAAGTCCATGTTAAAACCTCTGTGCATAGCCCGATCATAACATCATCATATCAAGTCTCCAATTCAATTGTCCTCCCAAGTGACGAGAGTAAATCTCTCCAACATCAACCCCCACCAAAGCTACACATCGTCCTCGATGGGCCAACAAGGATGTGTTGTTTGTTCCAACTTTTAAAATCATTTTGCATATTGATGATCAACTTCATGGCATGTGCATGGGTTAAAAAAGAAAGTGTCTACGCAAGGCCTTAAAATGTAGCCCTATCAAATGCATACTTTGAAATGCATGGAGAAACAAATATGGTGCAATTATAAGGGTAAAAGGCTTCTGATGGTGAAGCTTGTATGCTCACTCACATACATATTTATGTGCAGATACATCAATCCTTTCAATTACTCTTGTGTGCATAGGTAAAACTCAATTCATGCCTTGATGCAAGGTCATGTAGTGAGACCCTACCATGCATACTCTAAGTGCATTTTCAAACTTTTATGATGGATAAGGAGTAAAAGAGCTTTTGATGAAGAAGTTTTTTTTTTTTTTTTTTGGAATCTATTTTTTAAATTGATTGTCATCTTGTAGATCTGTTTACATGTGCAAGTAGATTGTGCAAACTAAAGAAATAAACATGTGTGTATCTACATTGTTTTATGCATACTAAAAATGCAATTTAGACTCAACATGGTGAAAATAATGAAGAATAGAAAAGAAGACTAAAATGCAAAAAACTCATCACTCAATAATTCTCTCAAACCACTCAAACATGCTCAATAATCTTGACCATCATTATCATCAAAGATAATTTTGAAGAAGCATGTTTCTATCTCATAAAAAACATCAAAGATTACTACTCAAAAAAAACATGCTTTACATATTATCCTTGTTGATATATTTAGGTAGTGATGTGTGTGAACACACTAGGACTGCCGGGGCACTTTTTTCCCTCTTTAGGAGGTTTTCTTCCCCCGGCTTGTATATATGCCTATTGCCCTAATGGACTACTTATCTTTGTATATTCTCTAGTAATACATTCAATATTGAGTGTTGTGCTCCAAGCTTCTTCTTCTTCCTTGTGTTGTTCGTGTGCTTCCGCAGACGTCTAACTCCAACAATTGGTATCAGATCAAAACCGCTTTGCTTTGTGGTGCCGAAATCGCGATCTGAGCTCGTTTCGGCCTCCGAACGCACTATCGCAGTGCTTGTGTAGGCTATTTTTTCTTTTTGTGCCAAAGGTATATACCAGTTTCTATTCGCTAGTATAAGCGTCTCGAAGTCTGTTACAGGTCTAGCGGAATTCATCAGGGCAGTTCTGTTCAACTTTTTGAGATACAATCAATTTTTTGCATCAAGGTATTTTAGTCACCGGCCATGGCTGAAAGCAGTGATGTATTTTGTATGTTGGCTGTTGAGGATAAGTTGGATGGTACCAACTACCCATTATGGGCTTATATGATGCGACATGTGTTGGTTGCAAAAGGACTATGGAACATTGTGCAAGGTGTAGAAAAACGTCCTATCACACCTGCAACTGTTACAACTGCACGTACTCAAGCTGATGCAGAAGGTGTCGAAGATGAAGATATTCTGCATATTCTTGTTCGTGCTGTAGTTTTTGTTGCACCTACTGTAGAGCAGATTCGCTGGGATGGTAGAGATGCCTAGGCACATGCATTGATAGCTTTGCCTATCAAACATGTCATTATTCCTCACATTCACTCTTACAGAACAGCTAAGGATGCTTGGGAGACACTTACCACATTGTACCAAGCTAGAAATGAGGCTCGTGTTGCTTACCTCCGAAAACAGTTGGAGAGTGAGCACATGAATGAAGGTGATTCTATGGACAGTTTCCTAATGAAGATCAAAGATTTGAAGGAACAATTGATTTCTGCTGATGAGGTTATACCAGATAGCTCACTTATGCAAACCATTCTGAATGGTCTTCCTGATTCATATCAGAGTTTTGCTTGTACTCTTCGGTTGATGATGAAAGGCAATCTGAATGCCTTATCATTTCAGAAGTTAGTCTCAGTTCTGTTGCAAGAAGATCAGTCCAGGCAGAACAGGTCCATTATGCGAGTTGCAGATCAAGCTTTCCTAGCTAGTCAGAAGGGCAAAGGAAAATGGAGCTCTTCAACTAGTAAGCAAAAATCTGCTAATTCTGCATATTCGAAGAAGGAAGATAAAGATGAAAAGAAATCAGAAAAGCAGAAATTGTTTTGTAAGTATTGTAAAGGGAATGATCATATCATAAAGAACTGTCCAAAACTAGCTGCTAAAGAGGCAAAGAAGAAAGAGGTTGGAATGGTTGTTGTAGAGGCCTCTACACCAAAAACTGAGTCTGCTAATCTTGTGCAGGAAGAAGAATAGGTGTTTACTACTGTCTGCAGTTTTGACCCATCTTCTCATGAGCAGTGCATGTCTGCAGTAGATTTAGATGTTTGGTATTTTGATAGTGGGGCAACCAGACATATTACCTTGCAGTGCAGTTTCTTCTCTTCACTCGAGCCTGCCCCTACAGAGAATACTATTACATGTGCCAACAACTCCTCTTATCCTGTTATGGGAGTTGGTAAGATCATTTTGACTACTACTGATGGTAGTTCTTTCACTTTGTCATATGCTTTATTTGTGCCAGGGATCAAGAAGAGCCTATTATCAGTTTCTGCATTAGCCAAGATTGGCTTGGTTGTGAAATTTGTTGATGATAGGTGTAAAGTTCATGATCTGTCAAATGGCGATGTGATTATTGCTTCTGGCATTTTATGTCGTGGGCTGTATAAGCTCATAGACTATGAAAGATCTGTAAATGATTTGGCATGTGCAGTAAATGATTCTCAGGCTATGTCAGATGCAAAGCTTTGGCATGCACTCTTTGGTCATGTGAATTTTGCTAGTTTGCTACGCCTACAGAAATTTGAAATGGTGTCCTCTTTGCCCAAACTTGAGGCACCTGGAAAACATGTTTGTGAAGGCTGTATTTTGGGCAAAATGCAGCATCCGTCCTTTCCAAAAGATGGTTTAGTTCGGGCTACTCAGAAATTGCATATTCTACATAGTGATGTCTATGGTCCTATGCAGACACCTTCTTTTGGGAATTATCTTTCCTTCATGACTTTCATCAATGATTTTTCCAAGCATGCATGGGTATATCCATTGAAGGCAAAGTCCGAAGTGTTCATGTGCTTCAAACAGTTTTTGGTTTTGGCTAAAAATCTATCAGCATGTAAAATGGGCACCCTCTGTTCTGATCGAGGGGGGAATATATGTCTTCTCATTTTAATGCATTTTTGGCTAAACGTGGGATAAAACACCAGTGTACAGTGCCGTATACACCTCAACAGAATGGAGTTGCTGAACGAAAGAACAGGTCACTCATGGAGATGGCGAGGTGTATGGTCAAGAGTCAAGCTTTACCACATAGTTTCTGACTTGAGGCTGTCATGTGTGCAGCATATGTACTGAACAGGTGTCCCACTAAAGTGTTGCAGTCTATCACTCCATATGAGGCTTGGCATGACCGCAAGCCATCTGTTGATCACCTACGTGTTTTTGGTTGTTTGGCATATGCATTAGTGCCTGAACAACATTGCACAAAATTGGATGATAATGTAGTAAAATGTATTTTTGTTGGGTACAGTTCTGAAAGTAAAGGCTATCGTCTGTATCATCCACAAACTAAACGCATTCTGGTTAGCCATGATGTTGTTTTTGTGGAAGATGTTATTCAGCCATTGCTTTCATGTACTAAGGAGACATTTGTTAGCTCCAAAGACATGTATGATACTTTCCTGCCTCTTTTTGCAAGTGGACAGTCTAGTGCTGGTCTTAATGAGGCAACTTCTGAGCCTTTGCAAGTTTCATGTGATGATGCAGATAATTCCATTTTTGATGCAGATGTACATGATGCACTTATTGATGAAAGAGCTGATATTGAGCAGGCAAGAACTATGCCAAAATGGCTGGTACAGACCTTGCATGACAGCAAGTTAGATGCACCTCTGTCATATCGTACTCGTTCACGCTCTCATAGTGCCTCTTTTACATCAAATTGCTATGCTATGGCTGCATCTAGTCTCTGTGATGAGAATGAGCCTGTTTCGTTTGATGAAGCACAAAATTCTGAAAATTGGATGGTTGCTATGCAATCTGAATATGATGCTATAATGAAGAATGGTACTTCATCTTTATGTGACTTGCCTCCTGGCAAGAAAGGCCATTGGCACTAAGTGGGTATACAAGCTGAAGCATAAACCGGATGGTACAATTGACAGGTATAAGGCTAGGCTTGTTGCAAAGGGTTATGCACACAAAAGAGGCATTGATTTTGATGAGACCTTTGCATCTACATGTCGTATGACTACTATTTGGAGCATCTGTGCACTTGCAGCTCATCATGGTTGGAATGTACATCAGTTGGACATTAAAACAACATTTCTGAATGGTCACTTGCATGAAGAAGTGTATGTTTTTCAGCCCCATCGCTTTGTGCAGAAAGGGCATGAAAACCAGGTGTGCAAGTTAAAGAAGGCATTATATGGTTTAAAGCAAGCACCACGTGCTTGGTATGAGAAGATACATGCCTATCTGATTGCACATGGTTTTGAGAACAGTCCAACTAAAAGCACCTTATATGTTAAGCATGCTAATGATGTGCTTCTAATCATTGTTGTCTATGTTGATGACATGCTACTCACTGGTCCTACTGAGAAGCATATTGCTGATTTTAAGGCTGATTTGCATGCCTCATTTGAGATGTTTGATTTGGGGCATTTGCATCACTATTTGGGCATTCAATTTATGCAAGTTGATAATGGAATGGCTTTGTGTCAAACGAAATATATTGACACATTATTGCAGCGTTTTGGCCTTGAAGAATGTAAGCCTATTGCCACTCCTATGGAGACAGGCTTACAATTGAATCTTCATGATGCTGGAGATGCATTTGATGTTGTTCTCTATCAGCAGGTTGTTGGATGCTTGATTTACTTATGCATTACTCATCGAGATATTCAATTTGCTGTCTCATAGATGAGCATGTTTATGCATTGCCCAGGGGTTAAGCATTGGCAGGCAATTAAGCGCATCTTTCGCTATTTGAGTGGTACTCAGCTACTTGGGTTGTTTTATCCCAAGGGGGGATCACTACCGCCAGATTTGCATGCTTTTTCTAACTCTGACTGGGCTGGTTGCTATGACACTTGTGTGTCAACTAGTGGCTTTTGCTTCATGCTTGGTAGCTCATGTATATCTTGGTTGAGCAAGAAGCATCCTACTGTGGCCACTTCTAGTTGTGAGGCTGAGTATAGGGCAGCTTTCACAGCGATTGTTGAGTGTGTGTGGCTTAGACGCCTTATGGTTGATTTGGGTGTTGGTCAGACTTCTGCCACCACCATCTTCACTGACAGTCAGAGCGCATTGGCAGTTGCGAGGAACCTTGTGTTCCATGCTCGCACTAAGCACATTGAGGTGCATTATCACTATGTCAGGGAGAGGTTCTCTGCTGGGGAGATCATCTTGGCATAGGTGCCCACGCAGGAGAACATTGCAGACCTTTTCACGAAGGCTCTGCCTAGGGAGAAGTTTGAAGCTTTCCGCAAAGCTTTGGGCTTACTTCCTTTTGTGGAGTGATTTCCACATAGCTTGGCACTTCCTTATACATGAGTGCAAGCTCCTTGTTCACCCCATCACTCCCAGGGGGGATTTGTTGATATATTTAGGTAGTGATGTGTGTGAACACACTAGGACCGTCGGGACACTTTTTTCCCTCTTTAGGAGGTTTTTTCCCCCCGGCTTGTATATACGCCTATTGCCCTAATGGTCTACTTATCTTTTTACATTCTCTAGTAATACATTCAGTATTGAGTGTTGTGCCCCAAGCTTCTTCTTCTTCCTTGTGATGTTCGTGTGCTTCCGCAGATGTATAACTCCAACAATCCTCACTAAAATTTCTCTCATAATATCCTATTGATGGATCTTTTCATGGTTCATCTTCAGTATCTACAAAATAGATCTCAAAACACATTAATAGGATTTCGAAAGGACTTTCTTTTTCATCATAAGTTTCATGTAAAATCTTTCTTGTAATATTTTTTCAACTTTTTGTTTATCCAATTTTATTTGTTCATGTTTCTTTGCTTCAGCACATTTAACTTGATTCTCAATTTCTTGTTGGGATGTGCGAAATCATGCGAACAACACAAGGAAGAAGAAGAAGCTTGGAGCACAACACACAGTAATGAATGTATTACTAAAGAATGTACAAAGATAAGTAGCCCATTAGGGCAATAGGCGTATATACAAGCAAGGGGGAAAAAACCTCCTAAAGAGGGAAAAAAGTGCCTCGATGGTCCTAATGTGTTCACACACATCACTACCTAAATATATCAACAAATCCCCTCTGGGAGTGATGCGGTGAACAAGGTGTTGGCACTCATGTATAAGGAAGTGCCAAGCTATGTGGAATCAATCCATAAAAGGAAGTAATCCCAAATCTTTGCAGAAAGCTTCAAACTTCTCCCTAGGCAAAGCCTTCATGAAAAGGTCTACAATGTTCTCCTGCCTGGGCACATATGCGAAGCTGATCTCCCCAACAGAGAACCTCTCCCCGACATAGTGATAATGCACCTCAATGTGCTTAGTGCGAGCATGGAACACAGGGTTCCTTGCAATTGCCAATGCACTCTGACTGTCAGTGAAGATGTTGGTGGTAGAAGACTGACCAACACCCAAATTAGCCATAAGGAATCTGAGCCACACACACTCAATAGTAGGTACGAAATATGCCCTATACTCAGCCTCACAACTGGAAGTGGCCACAGTAGGCTGCTTCTTGCTCAACCAAGATATACATGAGCTACCGAGCATGAAGCAAAAGCCACTAGTGGACACACAAGTGTCATAGCAACTGGCCCAGTCAGAGTCAAAAAAAGCATGCAAATCTAGCGATAGTGATCCCCCCTTGGGCTAAAACAACCCAAGTAGTCGAGTACCACTCAAGTAGCGAAAGATGCGCTTAACTGCCTGCCAATGCTTGACACTTGGGCAATGCATAAACCTGCTCATCTATGAGACAACAAACTGAATATCTGGTCGAGTAATGCAGAAGTAAATCAAGCATCCAACAGCCTACTGACAGAGAACAGCATCAAATGCATCTCAATTGTAAACCTGTCTCCATAGGAGTGGCAATGGGTTTGCAATCTTCAAGGTCAAAATGCTGCAATAATGTGTCCATATATTTCGTTTGACACAAAGCCATTCCACCATCAACGTGCATAAACTGAATGCCCAAATAGTGATGCAAATGCCCCAAATCAGACATCTCAAATGAGGCATGTAAATCAGCCTTAAAATCAGCAATATGCCTCTCATGAGAACCAGTGAGCAGCATGTCATCAACATAAATCACAATGATCATAAATACATCACTAGCATGCTTAACATATAAGGTGCTTTATATGGCTTGCTTTAAGCCATATAATTCCTTCTTTAACATGCACACCTAGTTCTCATGCCCTTTTAGCACAAAGCCACAAGGCTGAAAAACATACACTTCTTCATGCAAGTCGCCATTCAGAAATGCTATTTTGATATCCAACTGATGTACATTCCAACCATAATGAGCTGCAAGTGCACAGATGCTACAAACAGTAGTCATTCGGCAAGTAGGTGCAAAGGTCTCATCAAAATCAATGCATCTTTCCTACACATAACCCTTTGCAACAAGCCTAGCCTTGTACGTGTCAACTGTACCATCACGCTTACACTTTAGCTTGTATACGCACTTATTCCCAATCTCCTTCTTGCCAGGAGGCAAGTCACATAAAGACCAAGTACCATTCTTCATTATAGCATCATATTTAGATTGCATAGCAGCCATCTAATTTTCTGAATTTTGTGCTTCATCAAACGAAATAGGCTCATTCTCGTCACAGAGACTAGATGCAGCCATAGCATACCAACCTGATGCAAAAGAGGGACTATGAGAGCCTGAACGAGTACAATATGACAAAGGTGCATCTAATTTGCTATCACGCAAAGTCTGCACCAGCCATTTTGGCATAGTTTTTGCCTGCTCAATATCAGCTCTCTCATCAACAAGTGCATCATGTAAATCTACATAAGAAATCGAATGATCTGCATCATCACATGAAACCTGCAAAGGCTGAGAAGTTGCCTCATTAGGACCAGCACTAGATTGTCCACCTGTAAAAAGAGGCAGCAAAGTATCATACATGTCTTTGGAGCTAACAGATGTCTCCTTAGTACATGAAAGCAATGGCTGAATAGCATCTTCCACAAAAACAACATCATGGCTAACCAGAATGTGTTTAGTCTGTGGATGATACAGATGATAGCCTTTACTTTCAGAACTGTACCCAACAAAAATACATTTTACTGCTTTATCATCCAATTTTCTGCAATGTTGTTCAGGCACAAATGCATATGCCAGACAACCAAAAACACGCAGATGAGCAACAGATGGCTTGCGATCATGCCAAGCCTCATATGGAGTGATAGACTGTAGTGCTTTAGTGGGACACATGTTCAGTACATATGTTGCACACATGACAGCCTCAAGCCAGAAACTATGTGGTAAAGCCTGACTCTTAACCATACACCTCGCCATCTCCATGAGTGACATGTTCTTTCGTTCAGCAACTCCATTCTTTTGAGGTGTATACGGCACTATACACTGGTGTTTTATCCCATGTTCAGCCAAAAATGCATTAAAATCAGAAGACATATATCCCCCCCCCTCGATCAAAACGGAGGGTGCCCATTTTACATGCTAATAGATCTTTAGCCAAAACCAAAAACTATTTGAAGCACAGGAACACTTCGGACTTTTCCTTCAATGGATATACCCATGCATGCCTAGAAAAATCATCGATGAAAGTCACAAAGTAAAGATAATTTCCAAAAGAAGGTGTCTGCATAGGACCACAGACATCACTATGTACAAGCTGCAATTTCTGAGTAGCCTGAACTGAACCATCTTTTGGAAAGGAGGAATGCTGCATTTTGCCCAAAATACAACCTTCACAAACATGTTTTCCAGGTGCCTCAAGTTTGGGCAAAGAGAACACCATTTCAGATTTCTGCAGGCATAGCAAACTAGCAAAATTCAGATGACCAAAGCGTGCATGCCAAAGCTTTGCATCTGACATAGCTTTAGAATCATGTACTACACATGTCGAATCATTCATGGATCTTTAATAGTCTATGAACTTATACAAACCACGACATAAAATGCTAGAAGCGATAATCACATTGCCATTTGACAGATCATGAACTATACATCTGTCATCAACAAATTTCACAACCAAGCCAATCTTGGCTAATGCAAAAACTGATAATAGATTTTTCTTGATCCCTGGCACAAACAAAGCATCTGACAAAGTGAAAGAACTACCATCAGTAGTAGTCAAAATGATCTTAGCAACTCCCATAACAGGATAAGAGGAGTTGTTGGCGCATGTAACAGTATTCCCTGTAGGGAGAAGAAACTGCATTGCGAGGTAATATGTTTGGTCGCCCACTGTCAAAGTATCAAACATCTGAGTCTACTACAGACATGCACTGCTCATGAGAAGATGGGTATAAATTGCAAACATTAGTAAACACCCATTCTTCTTCCTGCACAAGATTAGCAGACTCGGTTTTTGGTGTAGAGGCCTCTGCAATAACCATTCAAGCCTCTTTCTTCTTTGCCTCTTTAGTAGCCAGCTTTGGATAGTTCTTTATGATATGATCATTTCTTTTACAGTACTTGCAAAACAATTTCTACTTTTCTGATTTCTTATCATCTTTGTCTTCCCTCTTCGATTGTACAGAATTAGCAGATTTTTGCTTACTAGTTGAAGAGCTCCATTTTCTCTTGCCCTTCTGACTAGCCAAGAAAGCTTGATCTGCAACACACATAATGGACCTATTTTGCCTGGACTGATCCTCCTACAACAGAAGAAATGACAAGGCATTTGGATTGCCTTTCATCATCAACCGAAGAGTAGAAGCAAAACTCTGATATGAATCAGGAAGACCATTCAGAACGGTCTGCACAAGTGAGCTATCTGGTATAACCTCATCAGCAAAAATCAATTGTTCCTTCAAGTCTTTGATCTTTGTTAGAAAATTGTCCATAGAATCTCCTTCATTCATGTGCTCACTCTCCAACTGTTTTTGGAGGTAAGCTACACGAGCCTCATTCCTAGCTTGGTACAATGTGGTAAGTGTATCCCAAGCATCCTTAGCTATTCTGCAAGATCGAATGTGAGGAATAATGGCACATTTGATAGACAAAGCTATCAATGCATGTGCATGGGCATCTCTGCCATCCCAAAAAATTTTCTCTACAGTAGGTGCATCAAAAACCATAGCACGAACAAGACTATCAGAATATCATCTTTTGACACCTTCTGCATCAGCTTCAGTACCTGCAGTTGTAACAGCTGCAGGTGTGATAGGATGTTTTTCAACACCCTGCATAATGTTCCACAGCCCTTTTGCAACCAGTACATGTCGCATCATATAAGCCCACAATGGGTAGTTGGTACCATCCAACTTATCCTCAATAGCCAACATACAAAATACATCACTGCTTTCAGCCATGGTCGGTGACTAAAATACCTTGATGCAGAAAATTGACTGTATCTCAAAAATTTGAACAGAACTACCCAGACAAATTCTGCTAAACCTGTAGTAGACTTTGAGATGCTTATACTGGCGAACCAAAACTGGTATATACCTACGAAATAGCCTACACAAGCACTATGATAGTTTGATCTCGAAAACACGCTAAGTATGCTCACCAAAATTCGTGCGATTCTGAGACTACAACCGGAGGAGTGTTCGACGATGCCCTAGATGAAGCGGCGACCTGGTCGGATACCAATTGTTGGATTTAGACCTCTGCAAAAGCACGCAAACACCACAAGGAAGAAGAAGAAGCTTGGAGCACAACAGACAGTAATGAATGTATTACTACAGAATGTACAAAGATAAGTAGCCCATTAGGGCAATAGGCATATATACAAGCCGGGGGAAAAAACCTCCTAAAGAGGGAAAAAAGTGCCCCGGTGGTCCTAGTGTGTTCAGACACATCACTACCTAAATATATCAACATTTGGATCATAGTTTCTTGTTCAAAAACTTTATTATCATGATAGCTCTTTGGCCTCCATTGTTTTCGAAATCTTATAAATGATCTTGGCATAGATTTCATTTGATCAAAATATTCTTTAATTCCACCTCTATCTAAGTTCAAGTGCAAAGGTAAATGGACACGGTAATCAGAAATTTTTCTTTCTACTGTAGTGACCAATTTAACTTGACAAGCACTCTCATATGCAATGCAATTCCAAAACATGTAGCCAAATTGATCACACCAGAAACGTCTTTTAGGTCGATTGAATCTTCTATGTGTAGCTCTAGGTGTTGATCTTCTATGGTCAAATGAATACTTGTTATGAAGAATTTCAGTAGACATATGCTGGACTTGTACTTGATGTTCATGATCACACTTGCATGATTGATTTTTTTTTACTTGGTTGAACAAAATATCAAATTTGTTTTTCAAACTTGAAACTTCATGATAAATCATCTCTTTTAACATTTTACATAATGTTTTATTGTCTTCAAAAAATTCAGCTAAATCTTGAGTTAGAGATAATACTTTTTCAATTTTTGATTGGGTAAATATGTTCATCTCTTTTAATTGCTCATCATCAGAATTTCTTTTCAAACAAAGCTTTCACATTAGAATCTATGTCTTGTGTGGTGTGTTTTGAAAAACCCTTTTTGCCCATTGTTCACTTATATAATGAATGTAAAGTAAAATATGAATACCTGTAATTGGCTTGAGGAAGAGGTTCAAAAGTCGTGCTCCTATGAAACTTGATACATTCTTTGTCAATTAATCAAATCCTAAGTACAACTTTAACATATGATGTGTGTGTGCAATCGTTCAATTCTTCAATTATCGATGAGAAGGGTGGCGAGATGAGGATCGGCCACTTGCCAATCTTTGTGGAGGCGCTTAGATAAAAACGATCAGCCCTTGATGCCCAAAAGATTGCAAGGTTTTAAGAAACAACCACTGCTCCCAAGGATGTAGAAGCAATTGCAATACTTGTCAATTCGTGTGTATGCATATGCACAGCAAAACTTGAAATATATACCTGAGTTGCAACGTCAATTCTTCATGCCAGGTTCACAAATGTCGAAAGTCTGTGGATGCTCAGTTGTTGGATCAAGTCAACCGCCAAATCCAACGACGCACACCGAGTGCTTGGAGAAATCTCAGGTGGAGTGGAGACTTAAAGAGAAAATATAAACTCATATAAATTATGAGTAGTTTAGTGGCAAACTCATCCTATCTTTGAGAACTTTGCCTCCAGGGAGCAAGATCATCACATGCTCATGAAAAACAGAGGGACAGGGCTAGATAGAGACCAAAGGTAAGCTTTGCACACACAATGGGAAGAGACAGATCGGCACTTGAAGGTGAAAGCCCTAAAAGAGAGAGACATCGAGCACATAGGCATCAAAGAGATGAACATGATTTTCCATTGCCTAAACCATGAGAATACCCAAGAACCCTTAGACCCTCTCAATGGTCAAGGCAATGAAGAACTATTTTGATAGGTTAGGGGATCCTTATGATCATGTGGCCAAGTTCAAACAAGTGTTAAGAGCTGAACAGGTTGAGTACTTGTTCACCCAGTTTGAGGTGTTTGGTTTGACTCTCAAGGGTACTACCTTAGCTTGGTTTCAACCTCTAAACAGCCACAATTACCGAGACATTGGTCAACTATTAGAAGAATTCATTGTAGAATTCTCCAAGAGTGGCATCAGGCATAACACATCATCCTTGATCCATAGTTTCAAGCAAACACCCCAAGAAACAGTTCGACTAGCCGATCACAGATTTAAACAATACATGGAAAGATGTCCCACACCTGAATTACCTACACAAGCAAAACAAGTTTCCTTGTTTTTAGATGGACTTCTAAGCGGGAAACTTAGATCATATGTGTATCTCAAGGAGCCAATCACACTAGATCAATGCTTGAGAATGTGTATTGACATAGAAGTCAATTTGGGTGAGGAGTTAGAATTGTCCAAACTCTATAAGGATTCTAACAGTTCTACTAGTCATACTTCCAGACCCTCCACTCAGATAGATGAGATAGCTGAGCAGGTTGCAAGGAAGCTAGGAGTTCAAAATAGACAAACACCAAGGGTCACCTCATTGAAGTGATGCTATACTTGCGGAGGGGACCACATGGCTAATGTATGCCCATTGCTAAACCAGAACATGAGAGAAAGGAATGCTCCATATTGTACTATTGATCGAAAATACACAAACCACACAGCTCAAGATTGTCTATACAATAGGTAGGCTATTAGACAAACATATCAAAAACCTTACCAAAAATGTAGGTATCAAAACCAATACGTGCCACCACAACAATATCAAACTCAATACCAATAGCAATATCAGGCACCATATAGGCCACAACCCCTCCTAGGAAACCAACCACCACCTCCATCCAATGTGATTCTAGTCAAATATGCAGTGGCAGAGGAGAAACCTAATAGAGCATTGGTACAAATGACCCCTTTGGTCTCAAAAAGTGACTCTCATGCTCAGAGTTCTGACTACACCCATGAAGATAGTCCATGAGCTTATTACATAGAGTCACCCGAGCAAAGTGAGACTTATCCATATCAATACGAGACACAGCCTATGGAACAAAATTGGGAGCTAGAATACTCTAGTGTCATGTATATGAATCCTAACCCCATACCTCATGAGAAAGATGAGACCACATGCCCCTAGAGGACCATGTTTTAAATGTCAAGGCCACCATTTCATTCGTGAATGTGCCCACCCATCTATTCTAGGTCAAGGACAAAACATCACAATCCAAGGCTTTTGTCTTGAGTGTGGCAAAGAACATCTCTCGAGAGAATGTCCAAGGAACCCCTCTAGTACACCCAAGGTTACACCAATTAATGTGGTAGGCTTAATGGTGGATTCAAGTTCAAGTAGCAGCAATGTGGCTCCTATATAGGTAGTTACTAGGGCACAAGCCTTACAACAAGCAAAACTAGTTGAACAATCAGAGTCAAGTGAATCACGAGAGCCTACTAAAAGGAAAACAAGAACATGGAAGGATACCAATGAGAAGGCCAATTGTAAGGGAACTAAAAAGTTATCCAAACTAGAAGAAAGTCTAAAAGATGAAAAAACAAAAATAGAAGACACTGCATCTCAAACCTCCCCGCATGCCTAAACTCCATCCATGCCACCTCATCCTACCCCAGCAGTCACTGTAAATAGACCAACCAGGGTCTGTTCTTGGAGATCCAACCCCAGAAGGCTTGGACATGATGTTCAAGGCCTACCAGGCTCCACTTCAAGAAGGGACAACAATGGCAAACCTAGACAAGAGCTACCCTAGAGCAGATTTAGAGATTGACGAACAAAAATGTGTATTAAAATGGTAGAACTAGCTTGGGCTATGGTCGAGACCAATCAACTATTCAATCAGACAAATTCTATCAAACCGGGTTTACATTTCCACGGCTTACTAGAAAGCCTAGAGAAATTGATAAACAAGCCGCAGGTTTCTTTACCTCTAGAGGCTCAACGAATGGTTTGAAAGAGAAAAATCACAACCAAAGAAATTTTATGTTCATGATTCCACGGATGATGGAACACCTCTTTCAATTCAGCAGTACTCTCAAGAGTTCCTACGGGAAATACAAGAAGAGAAATGGGCCAAGGAGAAGGGTAATCCTCCTCCTATTCCTGAAATTGATGATCTTCATGATCAATTTCCCCAAGACATTCCATCTATTTACGGAGAACAAGTAGAGCAACTAGAAGATGAAAAATTAGATTTTGAATCTAATTCTTTACAAGATTTGCCACAGTTCACATGCCCATGGGAATCTAAATCTCTTCATATCAGAGCTCCCACAATACTGGTAAGAAATGAAAACTCAATGGTTCCAAGAAACACCGAAGTTGTGGACACTAAGGTGCAGTGTCATCTCACTTTAGAAGAGCTTCTCAAGGTAAAACCTGAGTTGTGGCAACATGTTGCAAATCAAGTGCCAGAACTTGATTCCAATATGTCTAAAGTAGACTCTAAGCAAAAATTACCAGAGATACCTCTAGACAAAATAGGGGACATGAGTGAAGGTGAAGAAGGTAATATGTATCTTCCAATCACCTACCAAGGTTACACAACCAAAGCTATCTTAGATTCACGTGTTGGGGTTGTGATTGCAACCACCTCCTTGTGGAAGTAATGGGGCAACCCTACATTAAGACCAACTAGAATGAAGTTTCAAATGGCTGATGGTCATGTTGAGAGACATCTAGGATTGCTAGAAGGGATAACTCTAACCACTTGTGGTGTAGAGTTTGAACACACATTTGTGATATGTGACTTTGGCAAGAATAATGTCTATGAAATGATCCTAGGAGGACCCTTCCTATGACAATTGCAAATAGTACAGGATTGGGGAACCAACTCCTTGTACTTGGAGCACTTAGGGGTCACAACCAAAGTCAATCTAAAATATTATACATTTAGAGATGTATCATCCCTATAGTGGAATCTTTGAAAGTCTTAGAAACAACACACGTTGCAGGTGGACACTTTGGGCCTGATAGAGTAATCAGGACCATTCTATTCTTAGGACTTTGGTGGCCCACTCTTCATATGGATGCACATACCTATGTGAAGAAGTGTGACACATGTCAACGTGCACAATATCCGATAAGAAAAGACGAGATGCCTTTGAGACCAATGGGAGCATGCACATTCTCGAAGTGGGGTATAGACTTTGTAGGTCCTATTAACCCCCCAGCTAGAAACTCCCATGCAGAGTAAATTATTGTAGCCACAGATTACCTTACCAAGTGGGTAGAGGTAAAGGCCACAACAAAGAATGATGCTCAAATGATGGATAAGTTCTTATTCGAGAACATGTTCACTAGATACAGATTAGCAATAGAGCTAATAAGTGATAGAGGTACACACTTCTTGAATGAAGTCATTGAAAACCTTCTCCAAGCATTCTTGGTGGTACATAAGAAGTCTGCCCCCTATCATCCACAAGCTAACGGACAAGCCGAGAGCACAAATAAGATCCTATGTAATGTATTGACGAAACTCGTAAATAATAAATGCTCTGATTGGGATAAACAACTTCATCATGCTATTTGGGCTGATCGAGTTGCCTACAATGCATTTCCCAAGTACGCATGCATAGGGCCACATTACAAGGCCATGCACAAGGCACAAATTTTCTTCAACCCATGCACTAACACACTTAACCATCATTCATTATGAAGTACAAGTACTTGGTATGCAAACTATGAAACCCATGTTTGAAAGATCCTTAGGAAATCAAGGTTACAACATCAGTACCTTGAAGCAATTCATCATCGACAGTTGCTCATAATCAACATTGACAACCCCTTTTGAGCAACTAGCATTTTTTGGCAGCTCTCAATGACACATTGATATTGGAATCCAAGGAAGAACTACATTCAAAGGAACAACACTAGCATGGGCTAGCAGTTACAAACTGAAGAAAAGGACAACCAACCCTACTACACTTGGAAGGCACATCACTCTTGTGGATGCATGATGGACACTACTCTCAAAGTCCTACATGGAACAACCACTCCAACAAGGGTCTGTCAGGGATGACAGACTCGAGAGGGGGGGAGTGTTGATACTCAAGGTCAAGCACAAGGTGAAATAATGCATCAAAGAAGTGGACACACAAGAAGAGGGAGCATGTAGGGAGCTCCAAAAAGTACATGTCAAATTTTCAAAGGAAATCCCTACAAAAATAGTGATTTCTATCACTAAAAACCATTGTAAATATCATTTCACATTTTTGCGACTTCATTTTGTTTGATCCAAGGAGTCCTCAAGCTTGAGGAGTATTAGAAGTATCTACATACCAATTTTCATAATTTTTAGACTCCGTTTAGGCCCCCAAATAAGCCCTAGAACCTAATTTTTAACTACGTCAGACACCAGGTTTGGACATGCCCAAAACTAGTCAAAAAACAATAAAAAGAGCTAGAGAGCTCATTTTGGAGGTTGGCTTGTTAGAGATTTGAGATTTTCTAAGAGAGTTCCTTTATAATAGAAGCTTTCCATTGTCCTCTCTTTGCTCTTACCTTGTGCACTTGTGTGTGTGTATGTGTGTGCATGCTTGTGTGCTTCTCACTCACACACTTGTGCCTTCACTTGCTCACGGTCTTCATACCAGTCCTCACGTCTCTGTGGATTGACATTCATGAGGTGGATCTCCTCACATTGGTACTTGCCATTGTGCTAGAGTGATACATGGGTACCTAAAAAGTCCCATGTTTAGGTAGAACTACCCCTGATAAACTTAAAGGTCACCAATGACAAAACATGTAATCCCATAAGGGAAATGTGGCAAGTAAAACCTTGTACTAAACTCCCTGACCCACCCATGTAGACTCTTGTACACCAGATAGATGCATTTTGAGTGCACTGCATATCCTGAGTATGCATCTAGAAATGCCTAGTAAATTTCTACAACCACTCACTTTCACATGACAGACCCCCGCAATTAACCACAAGCTATCACACAAATCATATTGGTATTGCAAAGGGAATATGGTATAACCTCTTCTCTAGGCAATACTAATATGATTTTATTCTTCTAGCAGATACATACCTTGGTATCATTATTGCTCATGGCAAAGATCATAGGCACGAGTTTGCAAGCACGAACTAGTTATCATACCATTGACATAAAGAGCTTGCCCATATTAGATGAGCCTAAGGAACCTCCAGAGGATATGCTCGCAGTGCAAATCATCCCTATATAGGATCCACTCCTGGGCCATATGACAAGAGTTAGCAAGAACTCACATTGGTTCAGTGAGATGGCAGTACCCCCTAGGAGAAGGCATGTACATGTGGGAAGCTGAGATTGAGTACAAGACATGGGGAAAATACCATTTATTCACTAGAGAATTTGAAAAGCTACAAAATGCCACAAAATTAAGGCATGTGTGGAAAGGGGTAGGTTTGGCACAATACTTTGTGGCTAGATTACCAAAACCAGATTTCATGCAATGTATCTATCTCATGAATTCCTTAACTCCCCAATCAGAACCCAAAGCTTCATTCATGATTCCATTGTTAACATGTGGGAATGAGTTGAAATGATTTTTCCTAACCAAGAATCTAGTTTGAGAGGCCCTAGATATGAGAGATATGCATGTCCCAATGGAAAAGGAAGGTTTCATTCCTAATAGTATGAATAATAAAAACCTACAAAGCTCAAAGACACGGTGGCCATGAAGCCTAATATAGTTGTGCATCTTAAGATGTGCATGCAGCATTTTGCATTCCTAGGGCAAGACCAATTCACAATGCTACACAAAAAGGTTTAGTTCAACTTGTATTTAGCTGACACACAGAACTTGAGAATCAATCTTCCACATTGGATTATTGATTGGATTCATCATGCATGCAAGAGATGGTCATGCAAGCCAGTGTTACATGGTTGTTGTGCTCTCACAAGAATCGTATATCGATGCCTTGCATATGACATTCCTATTCAGAGGGATCTTTCTTCGAACAGATTGCAACAGTTTAAGAGTAGGAAATCTTCGGCTCCACCATCCAAGAGGATGAGGGGATTGATACCTTGTGCACAATCTTGGGTTGTAGGGTATGCACACACCCTCAATGGTGCATAGGAACCCTCCCTAGACCATAATAATAACCCTCTTTGTATATACTTTAGTGTCACATGTGAACACTCTCCAAAAATCACTTTTTGATATTTCCTTAGACCATAGTGTAGGTGACCCATGGATACTTCACCTTTTTTGCTCTTCCAAGTAAATCCCACGTAGAAATTCCCACGCATGCATCTTCTTGGGATTTGTTGGTTGCAAGAAGAGATTTTAGAATATACTAGAAGATATGTTAGTTAGAAAGAATCACCTTTTTGACTTTTCAAAAGAGCACATGGGGAATAGAGATTAGCTTATAAATAGAAGCTCATTTTTGTAAGAGAGGGAGCTTTTGGTTGACGTGCTCTCATGTAATATCTCTTATCAATGGAAGATGCTCTCATTTACTCCAAGACTTGTTACATTTACATGTATTGTTGTCTTTGTGAGTGTGTGAGTGGAGTGTGTGTGCCTATGCATGTCTCTCCTTTGTGTGAGTAGAGTAGTTGCATTTGCTTGTATTTTCCTCATGGACTAGGATCCTTGACTCCCTATTCTCCTTGTTTTCAAGTATGTGGCATAGCATGGGGCTGATGCCAATGGTTTGAACATGTGGGAGGTAGGGGTGGATGAGAGGAGAGTCACTCTTGAGCTTTCCTTCTTGCTTTCATGCAAGGTGGTGAGGGTTCTTCATCGTTCCTTGCTACAACCTCAACACTTTTTGGCGCCGTTGCCGGGGATGGTCGGTCTTTCATCACTTGGGGAGCTCAAGAACATGTGGTAAAGTATTGTGTTGAATTTATTTTTTTTTGCTCAATTGCGTAGGATTTGAGTTCTTGCATGGCACTCTCGCCCTTCCATTGGGCCATTATTTCCCCACTTTCTTGTTTTTTAGTTCATTTCTGTTTGATGCACAAAAACACCCTCTAACCCCCTTGTCTCTCTCACTCTCTTTCACACACACATACCTCCACACACATACACACTCTCAGAAATCACCTTTCGTCTCTGACACTTCTTGAATTCAGTGTTGTCTTGGAAAGGGGGATGGGTACCCCTCCATTGTCCCTCCCTCTCTTCGGTCACAATAAAAATAAGAAGAATTAATTTCAATAATCTAGAATTCCGCATGTGTATGCATTTCAACTTCTAGGGGCTCTTGAAATTTTATGAATGCCCACGAATCGGTGAAGAGATGGGAAGCGCACCATTACCTTCTTTTAACTTCTCTCTAAATGATTTGAACATGGATCTCTTTACACCAGAAAAGGACGGTTGGTGGAGTCCATTACTCCAAGATCTTTATGGTAAATAATCTGGTTGGTGGAGGGAGTAATGAATCTCCTAATGGTGGGCGAATCTGCCATGTGCTAAAGGAGGTGGAAGTATTCTTGCATGTACGAAGTGTTGTCAGTTCCAAATTCACAAGCAAGGTGCATTGTTTGGAGGCAATCGTCTCTCACCCAGCTTTTCTTTGTGAATCTTTGCGGGGTTGAGCTCTTCCTGAGCTCCCCCTCTTTCGACCTCTACCTATGGTTGAAGCACGCTTAGGTGCTCTTCCGTTGATGGGAGAGACATGGCATCCCTCTGGCCAAGATGCTGGGCTCTGGACCATGCCTATGATGCAAGTGGTATTCTGCATGTGCACATGGAAGCTGAAGCTTGTGCACGTAAACAAACCAACAGTGGGTGTTGGGTTTCTCAGACGTATATGTGGCAAACCTCACTGGATAACTTCAGCTTCTCATAGAAAGGTGAGAGCTCTTACAACGCTCGATGGATAAAATTTTTTGGGACACTATTCCCCTCTTCTCCCGAGAGTGGGTTTCCTCTAAGCCATGGCAGATCGGGCGTTTTGCTCCTCGATCGTCTGTTGCCCTCCCTCGGGGTGTCAATTCTCAGATCGATTGTAGTGAGGAATGGGTAATGCAAGTACAATCTCTATGGAACAATAAATCCGGCTGTATGGACGAACTTTCTATTGTTTCCCACTCTATTTTTGGGATAAGCATTGGGATCTTCTTCTTTGCTAATAGTCGACTAAACCTCGCCTTGGCCAAATCCTTTTTACTTCTAGTAGAAGCATATAATTGCAAAGCAGAAGGGATGCCCAAGGACAATTGGGCTAATAGTGTGGCGATCCATTTGCACACATGATAGTTCGGGGAGGGGATGTTGTTATCTTTCTTGCCACTTTCACGATCAGTTTATAGTTATTTCACCTTGAGTACTTAGAGGATGGTTGGGAGTGTGCTTTTCTGCACAAAGGGATATCAGAATTATACCGACTGGAAACCAGAATGTCTAGTAGGATCCATTTTGTGATTTCTTCATGATGAGGCAACGATGTCAGAAATGTAGAGACCACGGGAGGAGCTGCTGATAAAAGAATGTGTTTTATACCTTCTCAATAGGGAAAAGCTTACCCAAATGATTCCAACATGTGGAGTTTGGTGCCTCTGATTATTCTCGTCGTATGCAGCTCCTTCAACCACAGGTTCTCCCTCAGTCGAAGATGCTCGGGTGGAGCAAAGTTAACTCCACAGTTGAAGCAAGTTTGTTCCTTTGCCACACAATTGTACAGGTATCGGTGTGCTTCGTTCAAATATGCTTGAAAAGGGATGCTATTTTTCGTTGTCCATTTGGCAAGCAGGCATTGAAAAGTGGTGATCAATTGAAAGACTTAGTGGTAAGAATTGGGGAAAATCATCTCTCAACGTTGCTTGGATGGGGATTTTGTCCAAATCCCATGTCTAAGTTGTTCCAAGTGGAAACATATTGGGTTGAGGGTAGAATGTTGCTTCTCTCATCAACTCCTTCTCCCAGTCGGTAGCCTTTCATCTCTGCCCAAACAGCCCTATGACTGATGGCTGAAACCTCGAAAGAGCTATGTTTCTACTATGAGGAACTAATAGTCATGACCCAGAGAAATTTTTTCTGCCTCGAACTACAATCTAGGAGCTGATGAACGGTTAAAAACGATAACGGATTGCTATATTGTGGATGTTTTTTCTCGTATCAAGTGTAAGGCAACCACAACTCATCATGTTTTTTAACCGTGAAAGATCTATAAAGCCTCTCTTGCTTCGAAGCTGTTGTCCTCTGTTTTATGGTGTATCACTAGATTGCAGGTACAAGGTGTTTTGGTTTACATATTGGGATGTGTGACTGCCCTTTTAAAGGGATGGTGTCCTAAACCCTTGACCATGAGCTGGATACAACCATTGAATCACTTCTTGGTGGTAGATCTCTTGAGCAGTGGTGGTTCTTTGCATCTTAGGAAGCATGAAAGAAGGTCACTTCAACATGACAAAGAAGGTCCCAGAACTTTTTGTCCCTCTTTGGTAGACATTAATCTTCTCCAACCATAGTCTCTCCAACTGAAGATCTTCTCCATACTATGAAGAGCATGGACATGTCGAAACAAACCTTTCTCTTCAACAGCCAAGCCCTGCTGCTAGCAGACATATGACCATTTTTATGTGCTATCTTCAGGTTTCAGTCCGCATACAAGTGGGGGTATTTTGAACTTCTATATCGACATTAGATGATCCAATTCAAGATGTGGATCATTGCTGCCTCATTGGAATTTTCTAGCTCTGTACTCTATCTGCTCGGCTTGCTTATAGATAGCAGACATCAATCTTGCTTCATCCCACCATACCTATCTACCAGACCCCTCCCCACTCACTACCTCATACCCTCCTAGATGTAACCACTACCCAGACCGTGAAATCCAAAACTTCCTTCAGTTTTTGCAAACCAATCTCCCAAGCCACCCTCTTTTCTTCCATCAATAACCCTCTCTACACCACCATGACTAAATTTCTAGAACCCATCATTGGCCATCTTCTCATAACTAGTGTAGTAGGCCGCCCCAAACCCACTGATGACATCATTCGATTCCCCACTACCCCTCGCACCCAAATCCCATTCATTGCAAATGTGTATTACTCCCTTCAACCCCCTACGGTTGTTTCCACCATACTGCCATTCTGGTTTCCATTCATGGAAGTCCTCATTCCTCCTTCCGCACCATTCTCTTTGGGTCCAAACCCATTTGTATCAACATCAATCTACATGGACACCATGTGCACCGCACATACCATTCCCATCTTTAGGATAGAACCCACATGCATGGTGCTGTCTGATCCAATAGACATCTCAACACCTATCGCACCCCCCCACACTTCCACAATCCCCAATTCCCCCTCCACCAACCTCACTGGTACCCATCATAATCTCACACACATCATTCACACTTCCCATCCCCTCATCCCTTCCCTTGCATTCACAATTGTAAATATTGCATCAAGATATGTGCATAATACATTTCATATGATGATTTAGTGTGTATCACAACTCGAACAAGAAGAGGCTTCAACAACAAAATCAAGATAATCTCAAGGCTTCCATGGAGGGAACCCCAAGAACAACTATCAGTCCCATTCGGTTCCAAGTTCTTTCTTCATATAACATCCGAATCTTATTAGAAGAACATTCCAATTTCTTGGATTCATACCAAAGATTGGAAGAAGAATGTGTGGATCTCAAGAAGCAGCTATCCAAACTCATCACATAGATACCGGAGGCCATCCTTCTCTCGTGCAACATGTAAGAACTGAGAAACCTCCACAAATAGGTTGATGAACTCGATCAAGAGAATAGAGAGTGAGAGCCTAGAACTCCTAAATGTAAATCTATCGTGTCTAGGATCATAACACGAGAGTGGATTCCCCAAGACAACAAGAGTATAGAACTCTTTGTTAACAAAGAAATTGATGAAGCATTTTGGAATTTTAAACTTGACAAGCTTAGTGAAGTAGATGGAGTGATTATATATGATTTCAAGGATCTTGATGTTCAAGGAAAGGTTATCTACTCGGAAAACACTTCTAAAAGGTTTTATGTGGTTATGGAACATAGTAGACATGCATGCACGTGGAAGGGTGAACAAATTTTCCCATCACACAAATATATTGATCCTCATAGTCAGCATGGAGCTAGATCTTATCACGCCTTAAGAGCACAAAAAGAGAAATCCAAAGAATGTCAAGAAGTGATCTTTGTGCATACAATAGGAAGAGAATGATGAGGGCTAGAAATAGACATAACTAAGTAAGAACGAGCAAGAGAACATAGAAACCAAAGATGTAGGGATGACTTTCCCCTGCCTAGACCAAGAGAGTACCCAAGAATCTTGAGACCCACCCAGTTGCTAAAATCCATAAAGAATTATTTTGATGGCATGGGAGATCCTTATGATCACATAGATGAATTTAAGCAAGTATTGAGAGTAGAATAGGCTGAGGATCTATTCACTCAATACCAAGCTTTTAAGATCACTTTGAAAAATATAGCCATAACATGGTTTCAACCATTGCGTCATGAGCAATTTGAAAAATATCACACAATTGTTCAATACTTTCATGGTAGAATTCTCCAAGAGTGGAACTAGACACAATACCTAAGGGCTGGTCCATATCTTTAAACAGAAACCACAAGAAACTATCATATTAGTGTTGATATATTTAGCTAGTGATGAGTGTGAACACACTAGGACCGTCGGGGCACTTTTTTCCCACTTTTGGAGTTTTTTTTCCTGCTTGAATATATGCCTATAGCCCTAACAGGTTACTTATCTTTGTACATTCTAGTGGTCGTACATTCATTATTGTGTATTGTGCTTCAAGCTTCTCCTTCTTCCTTGTGTTGTTCATGTGCTTCCACAAATGTCTAACTCCAACAATTGGTATCAGAGCAGGTCATCGCTTCATCTAGGACATCGTGACACCCCTCCGGTCACAGTCTTAGAATCACATGAAATTTGGTGTGCATACTCATGGTGATTAGGAGATCAAAAGGACTTCACTTTGTGGTGCCAAAATTGCAATTTGAGATCATTTTGGCCTCCGAACGCACTATCACAATGCTTATGTAGGCTATTTTGTCTTTTTGTGCCAAAAATATATACAAGTTTTAGTTTGTCAGTATAAGCATCTCAAAGTCTGCTATAGGTTTAGCATAACTCATCAGGGTAGTTCTATTCAACTTTTTTTTATATAATCATTTTTCTGCATCAGGGTATTTTAGTTGGTGGCAATGGCTGAAAGCAGTGATGTATTTCATATGTTGGCTATTGAGGATAAGTTGGATGGTACGTATTATCCATTGTGGTCTTATATGATGCATCATGTATTAGTCGCAAAAGGACTATGGAATATTGTGCAAGTTGCTAAAAAACATCCTATTATACCTGCAAATACAGGTACTGAAGTTGATGCTAGTGATGTCAAAGATGGTGATATTCTATAGATTCTTGTTCGTGTTGTCGTTCCTATTGCACCTACTATAGAGAAAAATTGTTTGGATGGTAGAGATGCTCATGCGTATGCATTGATAGCGTTTTCTATCAAACATGCCATTATTCCTCAGATTCGCTCTTGCAAAACAACTACGGATGCTTGGGATACACTTACCACATTGTACCATGCTAGGAATGAGGCTCGTGTTGCTTACCTTTGAAACTAGTTGGAGAGTGAGCACATGAATGAAGGTGATTCTATGGATAGTTTTCTGACAAAGATCAGGGATTTAAAGGAATAGTTGATTTCTGTCGATGAAGTCCTTCCTGACAGTTCACTTGTGCAAACTATTCGAAATGTTCTTCCCAACTCATATCAGAGTTTTGCTTCTACTCTTCATTTAATGATGAAAGGCAATTCAAATGCCTTAACATTTGAAGAGTTAGTTTTTGTTTTGTTGCAAGACCTATGCACCTACATGTCGAATGACTACTATTCATAACATTTGTGCACTTGCAGCTCATCATGGTTGGAATGTACATCAGTTGGGCATTAAAACAACATTTTTGAATGGTAACTTGCATGAAGAAATTTATGTTTTTCAACCACGTGGCTTTGTGCAGAAAGGGCATGAAAACCAAGTGTGCAAGTTAAAGAAGTATTATATGGTTTAAAGCAAGCATCACGTGCTTGGTATGACAAGATACATGCCTATTTGATTGCACATGGTTTTGAGAACAGTCCAACTGAGAGCACCTTATATGTTAAGCATGTTAATGATGTGCTTTTGATCATTGTTGTGTATATTGATGACATACTTCTCATTGGTCCTCATGACAAGCATATTACTGATTTTAAGGTTGATTTGCATGCCTCATTTGAGATGTCTGATTTGGGGCATTTGTATCATTATTCGGGCATTCAGTTTATGCAAGTTGATGGTGGAATGGATTTGTGTCGAACAAAATATACTGACACATTATTGCAGCGTTTTGGCCTTGGACTTTTGGCCTATTGCCACTCCTATGGAGACAAGTTTACAATTGAGTCTTCATGATGTTGGAGATGCATTTGATGATGTTCTCTATCAGCAGGTTGTTGGATGCTTGATTTACTTCTGCATTACTCGGCTAGATATTCATTTTGATGTCTCACAAATGAGTAGGTTTATGCATTGCCCAGGTGTCAAGCATTGGCAGGCAGTTAAGCACATACTTCGCTACTTGAGTGGTATCAGACTACTTGGATTGTTTTATCCCAAGAGGGGATCACTACCACCAGATTTGCATGCTTTTTCTGATAGTGATTGGCCGGGTTGCTATGACACTCATGTGTCCACTAGTGGCTTTTGCTTCATGCTTGGTAGCTCATGTATATCTTGGTTGAGCAAGAAGTAGCCTACTGTGGCCACATTTAGTTGTGAGGTTGAGTATAGGGCAGCTTTCACAGCGACTATTGAGCGTGTGTGGCTCAAATAGCTTATGGCTGATTTGGGTGTTGCTTAGTCCTCTGCCACCACCATCTTCACCGACAATCAGAGTGCATTGGTAGTTGCGAGGGATCCTGTGTGTTGGAAGCAATGTCTAACAATGGTCCAAAACTCTTGGAAAATAGTTATAGTATATATTCTTTATATACCACCTTCAAGAAAACCACATGGGCGCCTTGGTCTAGGAGAAGCAACTTGAGAAGAACCCACTAGAGTTCAAGTCTGGTCGGCAGCAATGCAACGCGAAATTTTGAAAAGCGATTTTCTTTTCGAACTAAAAACGATGGCGTCGTTTTCGCAATGTGGTTTTTGAGGAGTCTTTCTGTTAGTGATCAATATTGATCGTAGTTTTGTTTTTAGATAGCTTTTCATAGTGCTTTTCATTGGAGTTCACAACCTATATGAAGAAGCATCGTCTCACTGTTGAGACATCACTCATCAAGCAATCCTCTCAAGGAGATCAAGGAGGAGTCTCACACACTTGGAGGAGGTGATTGTTGGAGTTAGACGTCTGTGGAAGCATGTGAACAACACAAGGAAGAAGAAGAAGCTTGGAGCACAACACACAATACTGAATGTATTACTAGAGAATGTACAAAGATAAGTATCCCATTAGGGCAATAGGCATATATACAATCCAGGGGAAAAAACCTCCTAAAGAGGGAAAAAAGTGCCCCGGTGGTCCTAGTGTGTTTGCACACATCACTACCTAAATATATCAACAAATCCCCCCTAGGAGTGATGTGGTGAACAAGGAGCTGGCACTTATGTATAAGGAAGTGCCAAGCTATGTGGAAATCACTCCACAAAAGGAAGTAAGCCCAAAGCTTTGCGAAAACCTTCAAACTTCTCCCTAGGCAGAGCCTTCGTGAAAAGGTCTGCAATGTTCTCCTGCGTGGGCACATATGCCAAGCTGATCTCCCCAATAGAGAACCTCTCCCTTAAATATTGATAATGCACCTCAATGTGCTTAGTGCGAGCATGGAACACAAGGTTCCTCGCGACTACCAATGCCCTCTGACTATCAATGAAGATGGTGGTGGCAGAAGTCTGACCAACACCCAAATCAGCCATAAGGCGACTGAGCCACACACACTCAATAGTCACTATGAAAGCTGCCCTATACTCAGCCTCACAACTGGAAGTGGCCACAGTACGCTGCTTCTTGCTCAACCAAGATATACATGAGCTACCAAGCATGAAGCAAAAGCCACTAGTGGACACACGAGTGTCATAGCAACCAGCCCAATCACTATCTGAAAAAGCATGCAAATCTAGCGGTAGTGATCCCCCCTTGGGATAAAACAAACCAAGTAGCCGAGTACCACTCAAATAGCGAAAGATGCGCTTAACTGCCTGTCAATGCTTGACTCCTGGGCAATGCATAAACCTGCTCATCTGTGAGACAACAAAATGAATATCTGGTCGAGTAATGCATAAGTAAATCAAGCATCCAATAGCCTGCTGATAGAGAATAGCATCAAATGCATCTCCAGCATCATGAAGACTCAATCGTAAAGCTGTCTCCATAGGAGTGGAAATAGGCTTACAGTCTTCAAGGCCAAAACATTGCAATAATGTGTTAATATATTTTGTTTGACGCAAAGTCATTCCACCATCAACTTGCAGAAATTGAATGCCCAAATACTGATGCAAATGGACCAAATTAGACATCTCAAATGAGGCATGCAAACCAGCCTTAAAATCAGCAATATGCTTCTCAATAGGACCAATGAGCAGCATGTCATCAACATAGACAACAATGATTAGAAGCACATCATGAGCACGCTTAACATATAAGTTTCTTTCAGTTGGACTGTTCTCAAAACCATGTGCAACCAGATAGGCATGTATCTTCTCATATCAAGCACGTGGTGCTTGCTTTAAACCATATAATGCCTTCTTTAACCTCCACACTTGGTTTTCATGCCCTTTCTGCACAAAGCCACAGGGCTGAAAAACATACACTTCTTCATGCGAGTCACCATTCAGAAATGTTTTTTTAATGTCCAACTGATATACATTCCAACCATGATGAGCTGCAAGTGCACAAATGCTCCAAACAATAGTCATACGGCATGTAGGTGCAAAGGTCTCATCAAAATCAATGCCTCTTTCCTGTGCATAACCCTTTGCAACAAACCTAGCCTTATACCTGTCAAGTGTACCATCCGGTTTATGCTTCAGCTTGTATACCCACTTAGTGCCAATGGCCTTCTTGCCAGGAGGAAACTCACATAAAGACCAAGTACCGTTCTTCATTATAGCATCATATTCAGATTGCATAGCAGCCATCCAATTTTTAGAATTTTGTGCTTCATCAAACAAAACAGGCTCATTCTCATCACAGAGACTAGATGCAGTCATAGCATAGCAATCTGATGCAAAAGAGGCACTATGAGAGCTTGAACGAGTACGATATGATAGAGGTGCATCTAATTTGCTATCACAGAAGGTCTGCACCAACCATTTTGGCATAGTTCTTGCCTGCTCAATATCATCTCTCTCATCAATAAGTGCATAATATACATTTGCATAAAAAATGGAATTATCTGCATCATCACATGAAACTTGCAAAGGTTTAGAAGTTGCCTCATTAGGACGAGCACTAGATTGTCCACCTGTCAAAAGAGGCAGCAAAGTATCATACATGTCTTCGGAGCTAACAGATGTCTCCTTAGTACATGAAAGCAATGGCTGAATAGCATCTTCCACAAAAACAACATCACAGCTAACCAGAATGTGTTTATTCTGTGGATGATACAGACGGTAGCTTTACTTTCAAAATTGTACCCAACAAAAATACATTTTACTGCTTTATCATCCAGTTTTCTTCGATGTTGTTAAGGCACTAATGCATACGCCAAACAACCAAAAACATGTATATGAGCAACAAATGGCTTGCGGTCATGCCAAGCCTCATATGGAGTGATAGACTGCACCACTTTAGTGGGACACTTGTTCAGTACATATGTTGCACACATGACAGCCTCAAGCCAGAAACTATGTGGTAAAGCCTGACTCTTGACCATACATGTCGCCATCTCCATGAGTGACTTGTTCTTTTGTTCAGCAACTCCATTCTGTTGAGGTGTATACAAAAGTGTACACTGGTGTTTTATCTCACGTTTAGCCAGAAATGCATTAAAATCAGAAGACATATATTCCCCCCCTCGATCAAAACGGAGGGTGCCCATTTTACATGCTAACATGTTTTCAGACAAAACCAAGAATTGTTTGAAGCACATGAACACTTCGGACTTTACCTTCAATGGATATACCCATGCATGCCTGGAAAAATCATTGATGAAAGTCATGAAGTAAAGATAATTCCCAAAAGAAGGTGTCTGCATAAGACCACAAACATCACTATGCACAATCTGCAATTTCTGAGTAGCCCAAACTGAACCATCTTTTGGAAAGGATGAACGCTACTTTTTGCCCCAAATACAGCCTTCACAAACATGTTTTCCAAATGCCTCAAGTTTGGACAAAGAGGACCCCATTTCAGATTTCTACAGACGTAGCAAACTAGCAAAATTCAGATGACCAAAGCATGCATGCCAAAGCTTTGCATCTGATATAGCCTGAGAATCATTTATTGCACATGCCAAATCATTTACAGATCTTTGATAGTCTATGAGCTTATATTGCCCACGACATAAAATTCAAGAAGCAATAATCACATCGCCATTTCATAGATCATGAACTGTACACCTGTCATCAACAAATTTCACAACCAATCCAATCTTGGCTACTGCAAAAACTGATAATAGGTTCTTCTTGATCCTTGGCACAAACAAAGCATCTGACAAAGTGAAAGAACTACCATCAGCAGTAGTCAAAATGATCTTACCAACTCCCATCGGTCAAAACTGCAGACAGTAGTAAACACCCATTCTTCTTCCTGCACAAGATTAGTAGACTCTGTTTTTTGGTGTAGAGGCCTCTGCAACAACCATTCCAGCCTCTTTCTTCTTTGCCTCTTTAGCAACCAGTTTTGGACAATTCTTTATGATATGATCATTCCCTTTACAGTACTTACAAAACAATTTCTGCTTTTTTTATTTCTTCTCATCTTTATCTTCCTTCTTCGAATATGCAGAATTAGCAGATTTCTGCTTACTAGTTGAAGAGCTCCATTTTCCTTTGCCCTTCTGACTAGCCAGGGTTATCTGCAACTTGCATAATGGACCTGTTTTGTTTGGACTGATCTTCTTGCAGCAGAACAGAGACTAACTCCTCAAATGATAAGGCATTTGGATTGCCTTTCATCATCAACCAAAGACTAGAAGCAAAATTCTGATATGAATCAGGAAGACCATTTAGAACAGTCTGCACAAGTGAGCTATCTGGTATAACCTCGTCAACAGAAATCAAGTGTTCCTTCAAGTCTTTGATCTTCGTTAGGAAATTGTCCATAGAATCACCTTCATTCATGTGCTCACTCTCCAGCTGTTTTTGGAGGTAAGCAACACGAGCCTCATTCCTAGCTTGGTACAATGTGGTAAGTGTATCCCAAGCATCCTTAGCTGTTTTGCAAGAGTGAATGTGAGGAATAATGGCATGTTTGACAGACAAAGCTATCAATGCATGTGCCTGGGCATCTCTGCCATCCCAGCGAATCTGCTCTACAGTAAGTGCAGCAAAAACCATAGCACGAATAGGAATATGTAGAATATCATCATCTTCAACACCTTCTGCATCAGCTTCAGTACCTGCAGTTGTAACAGTTGTAGGTTTGATAGGGTGTTTTTTGACACCCTGCATAATGTTCCACAATCCTTTTGCAACCAACACATGTCGCATCATATAAGCCCATAACGGGTAGTTGGTACCGTCCAACTTATCCTCAACAGCCAACATATGGAATACATCACTGCTTTCAGCCATGGCCGGTGACTAAAATACCTTGATGCAGAGAATTGATTGTATCTCAAAAAGTTGAACAGAACTGCCGAGACGAATTCCACTAGACATGTAGCACACTTTAGACGCTTATACCGGCGAACAAAAACTGGTATATACCTTTGGCACAAAAAGATGAAATAGCCTACACAAGCGTTGCGATAGTGCGTTCAGAGGCCGAGACGAGCTGAGATGGAGCGACGACCTGCTCTGATACCAATTGTTGGAGTTATATGTCTACGGAAGCACTTGAACAACACAAGGAAGAGGAAGAAGCTTGGAGCACAACACACAATACTCAATGTATTACTAGAGAATGTACAAAGATAAGTAGCCCATTAGGGCAATAGGCATATATACAATCCGAGGGAAAAAAACCTCCTAAAGAGGGAAAAGAGTGCTCAGTCCTAGTGTGTTCACACACATCACTACCTAAATATATCAACAGTGATCACTCAAAGATCACAAGCCAGCTCTTGGTGTTCTGAAGCTTTGGTGGTGGAGTTTTGGTGAAGGAGAGGCTACTCTCTTGGAGCAAGAAGTCTTCTACAAGGTGGTGGTAACTATCTTCTATGAGTTAACCTTATATTTTTTTTTTAGGGTTTCTCTACCCTAATCTTAAAATTAGGGTTGGTTGATTTACAATTTTCTTACACTATTTTGTGAGATAAGGTTAGCTTCATTGCTCATTCACTTCACACACTTAGATTATTTCAACATAATCTAAATCTTGTATCATCATCTTCTTGGATATTCTTCCATTAGTGAGTGCACCACTTTATATGGTTGAGTAGTACTCCCATGTTGTAATTTGGATATCTATTTTTTTAATGAGCAAGCTTCCAGCTTCCTGTTAAAAGGGGGACTCCCGCCACATCCACTTTTAATCTCTTTCGGGTTCTTGGGGATGGTAGGGGTCTGACAATGCAGAGACCCTTTATTTGATTTTCCCAACTTAACTATCAAATTAAGCAGCACGCTACTATTCCGTATAACTTCTTCTACACCGTATTACTGTTCGTATTTCGATTATTCCTTACACCGTATTTAACGCACAAATTAATGATCACAGCCGCACAGACTTATTAACGTGAACATAACATTATTGTGTTAATAAAGAATTACTGTGAATCAACAAAGACAGAGTGATAGTACTTAGAATATCTGTAATCTGCACTACGACGTCTCCATAGGGTCGCAAATCACCCAGACAGACAGTCTGGCGATCCCGTCTCCTCTACCACTGGAGAACATCGTAATGTCTCTTCATTAATGGGTAAAAGGGTTACATCACTTCGCTACACCCTTTTGGTGCGTGCGATATATGAAAATATAAAATTACAGTGTGCCATTCGATGGCCTAACATTGGCACACACGGTGGACTCGAACCCGCAATGAAACTAAACTTAAGGCTCATCTACAATGCCTTGTATATACATAGTTCGGGCTAATTTAAAAGTTCTGGTGATTTTGTGTTTTAATGAATCCAGCATCAACTTTAATGTCTCCGGCTCCACCAGCTGTGCGTCAGTTTGGACTGAACTTACCGCAATGACCTGACTCATCAAAAGATCTGCCTATGTCTGCAAAAATGCTTCTTGTAAGTAAAAGTCATTAGCTAAGGCAGCATCTCTCTACTGCTTCATATCTGCAATCTGAGAATCGATACGTGATAATCTTTTGGCTTGAAATCCCAACTGTTTTTCTCTACGTTCCAGTTCTTCAGATTGAAAATGCATTGTTTTATAATACGCTTCTCTTTCCTGTTGATATATTTAGGTAGCGATTGTGAAGAGATGGATAGGTATCTGCTTGAAGATGAAGAGATGTTGCAAAATCCTTGATCTACACCAGCCAAATGAACTCCAGGATTATATGGTGGGCCCTTTTAACTTGCCAATGGATGTATTAGACACCCTATGTACCTTGAAAGATCACTCTCAAAAAGATAGATCAAAACAGATAAGTTGGAGTTAGCTCAGAGGTGAAAACTTGCTATTCTTGGTTCATACACCTGTCCAGTGTTTTACATAATTCTCTGAGCACAATAGCAATTAGCTTAATTCCTCTTGGGGAAGCCTAGGTAGCTTAAAGAGCTAACTTTCAAGAGTAATCTCATTAAAAATAATAAACCACACACTGAGAATGAGTTTTAATAAGTGATGACATCATCCCGATTTTCACGGGCTGCTATAGTTTGAGACCAGTGAGCAGAAAAATGAACATAACTCACACTTTAGGAATCCAATGATTATGAAAATTTGTATGGTTATACTCGACAATAAGCGAAATCCAACAAGCTTTAAATCATTGAATTTGGATAAGTAATCACTGAGAAATGGCTCTCACAAGATGAGTGAAAAAGTCGGGTACCTGAAAGAGAAGTGAAGATGAACAGACCCTGTTGACTTCAAATGAACATAACTGAAGATTGCAACACCCAAATGACATGAAAATTTGTGAGCATATAGTAGACTTATAAAGCTAACTTTATCAAGTTAAATCACTGAAAATGATCCACCAAGCTCAGAGAAAACATCTCTACAATCTGACTGAGAAAACTGAGAGTAATGGCAGTGAGTAGTTCACTTCACAAAAAACATGGACATATGAACTCAAATAATCATGAAAATGAAAGTATATTGCTTGTACAATACAATGACTTACTGATACATATGTGTGCCTTGTAATCACACCTTGATATGGCATAAAGCTCAGCTCTTAGAGGTCTTCACATAGGTCTCTCTAACCACGACTAAAACTGCCATCTATTTATAGTTGAGTTTGGGAGGCTAACTTCCCTCAATCACTCTCCAATCAATCAGTGATTGATTTGATTCTCTACCTACCACAAATCACGAATTCATGGCTCCTCTTTCCCTTTTTGATCATGTGGACTCAACCACTTAAGATTCTTTCACTTTTACATTAAGTAAAGTCTTCAAAAGACAAGAGGTAGTTCACAAGTGAACTTTACATAGTCTTCATTTTAAAGCTTTTTTCATGACTTTGTGGGACTCAAGCCAATACTTAGGCTTGTCATAGACTTGCTCCAACAGTGATGTGTGTGAACACACTAGGACCCCCGGGGCACTTTTTTCCCTCTTTAGGAGGTTTTTTTTCCCCGGCTTGTATATATGCCTATTGCCCTAATGGGCTACTTATCTTTGTACATTCTCTGGTAATACATTCAGTATTGTGTGTTTGTGCTCCAAGCTTCTTCTTCTTCCCTGTGTTGTTCGCATGCTTCCGCAGACATCTATCTCCAACAATTGGTATCAGAGCAGGTCGTCGCTTCATCTAGGGCGTCGTCGACACTCCTCCGTTTGCAGTCTCAGAATCGCACGAATTTTGGTGAGCATACTCAGCATGATTCCCAGATTAAAACGGCTTCGCTTTGTGGTGCCGAAAACGCGATCTGAGCTCGTTTCGGCCTCTGAACGCACTATCGCAACGCTTGTGCAGGCTGTTTCATCTTTTTGTGCCAAAGCTATATACCACTTTTTGTTCACCAGTTTAAGCATCTCGAAGTTTGCTACAAGTCTAGCAGAACTCGTCTGGGCAGTTCTGTTCAACTTTTTGAGATACAGTCAATTTTTTGCATCAAGGTATTTTAGTCACCGGCCATGGCTGAAAGCAGTGATGTATTCCGTATGTTGGATGTTGAGGATAAGTTGGATGGTACCAACTACCCATTATGGGCTTATATGATGTGACATGTTTTGGTTGCAAAAGGATTGTGGAACATTGTGCAGGGTGTTGAAAGACGTCGTGTTACACCTGTAACGACAGGTACTGCAAATACAGGTGCTGGAGCTGATGAAGATGGTGTCGAAGATGATATTCCGCAGATTCCTGTTCGTGCTGCTGTTTCTGTTGCACCTACCGTAGAGAAAAATTGTTGGGATGGTAGAGATGCCCATGCACATGCATTGATAGCTTTGTCTGTCAAACGTGCCATTATTCCTCATATTCGCTCTTGCAGAATAGCTAGGGATGCTTGGGATACACTTACCACATTGTACCAAGCCAGGAATGAGGCTCGTGTTGCTTACCTCTGAAAACAGTTGGAGAGTGAGCACATGAATGAAGGTGATTCTATGGACAGTTTCCTAACAAAGATCAAAGATTTGAAGGAACAATTGATTTCTGCTGATGAGGTTATACCAGATAGCTCATTTGTGCAGACCGTTCTGAATGGTATTCCTGATTCATATCAGAGTTTTGCTTCTACTCATCGGTTGATGATGAAAGGAAATCCGAATGCCTTATCATTTGAGGAGTTAGTCTATGTTCTGTTGCAAGAAGATCAGTCCAGGCAAAACAGGTCCATTATGTGTGTTGCAGATCAAGCTTTCCTGACTAGTCAGAAGGGCAAAGGAAAATGGAGCTCTTCTACTAGTAAGCAGAAACCTGCAAATGCTGCACATTCGAAGAACCAGGATAAAGATGAGAAGAAATCAGAAAAGCAGAAATTGTTTTGCAAGTACTGTAAAGGGAATGATCATATCATAAAGAACTGTCCAAAACTCGCTGCAAAAGAGGCAAAGAAAAAGGAGGCTGGAATGGTTGTTGTAGAAGCCTCTATACCAAAAACAGAGTCTGCTAATCTTGTGCAGGAAGAAGAATGGGCGTTTACTACTGTTTGCAGTTTTGACCCATCTTCTCATGAGCAGTGCATGTCTACAGTGGACTCAGATGTTTGGTACTTTGACAGTGGGGCAACCAAACATATTACCTCGTAGCGTAGTTTCTTCTCTTCACTCGAGCCTGCCCCTACAGGGAATACTGTTACATGCACCAACAACTCATCTTATCCTATTATGGGAGTTGGTAAGATCATTTTGACTACTACTGATGGTAGTTCTTTCACTTTGTCAGATGCTTTATTTGTGCCAGGGATCAAAAAGAACCTGTTATCAGTTTCTTCATTAGCCAAGATTGGCTTGGTTGTGAAATTTGTTGATGACAGGTGTACAGTTCATGATCTGTCAAATGGCGATGTGATTATTGCTTCTGGCATTTTATGTCGTGGGTTGTATAAGCTCATAGACTATGAAAGATCTGAAAATGATTTGGCATGTGCAGTAAATGATTCTCACGCTATGTCATATGCAAAGCTTTGGTATGCACGCTTTGGTCATCTGAATTTTGCTAGTTTGCTACGCCTGCAGAAATCTGATATGGTGTCCTCTTTGCCCAAAATTGAGGCACCTGGAAAACATGTATGTGAAGGCTATATTTTGGGCAAAATGCAGCGTTCCTCCTTTCCAAAAGATGGTTCAGTTCGGGCTATGCACAAATTGCAGCTTGTACATAGTGATGTCTGTGGTCCTATGCGGACACCCTCTTTTGGGAATTACCTTTACTTCGTGACTTTCATTGATGATTTTTCCAGGCATGCATGGGTATATCCACTCAAAGCAAAGTCTGAAGTGTTCATGTGCTTTAAACAATTTTTGGTTTTGGCTGAAAATATGTCAGCATGTAAAATGGGCACCCTCCGTTCTGATCGAGGTGGGGAATATATGTCTTTTGGTTTTAATGCATTTCTGGCTGAACATGGGATAAAACACCAGTGTATAGTGCCGTATACACCTCAACAGAATGGAGTTGCTGAACGAAAGAACAGGTCACTCATGGAGATGGCGAGGTGCATGGTCAAGAGTCAGGCTTTACCACATAGTTTCTGGCTTGAGGCTGTCATGTGTGCAGCATATGTACTGAATAGGTGTCCCACTAAAGCACTGCACTCTATCACTCCATATGAGGCTTGGCATGTCCGCAAGCCATCTGTTGCTCATCTGCGTGTTTTTGGTTGTTTAGCATATGCATTAGTGCCTAAACAACATCGCAGAAAATTGGATGATAAGGTAGTAAAATGTATTTTTGTTGGGTACAGTTCTGAAAGTAAAGGCTATCGTTTGTATCATCCACAGACTAAACACATTCTGGTTAGCCGTGATGTTGTCTTTGTGGAAGATGCTATTCAGCCATTGCTTTCATGTACTAAGGAGACATCTGTTAGCTCCAAAGACATGTATGATACGTTGATGCCTCTTTTTATAGGTGGACAGTCTAGTGCTGGTCCTAATGAGGCAACTTCTCAGCCTTTGTAGGTTTCATATGATGATGCAGATCATTCTATTTCTGATGCAGATTTACATGATGCACTTGTTGATGAGAGAGTTGATATTGAGCAGGCAAAAACTATGCCAAAATGATTAGTGCAAACTTTGCGTGACAGCAAATTAGATGCACCTTTGTCATATCGTACTCATTCAGGCTCTCATAGTGCCTCCTTTGCATCAGATTGCTATGCTATGGCTGCGTCTAGTCTCTGTGATGAGAATGAGCCTGTTTCTTTTGATGAAGCACAGAATTCAAAAAATTGGATGGCTGCCATGCAATCTGAATATGATGCTATAATGAAGAATGGTACATGGTCTTTATGTTGTTGGAAGTCAATGTCCTCATTGGTCCAACAAATAGCTTCATAAAAAGCTTTCTCTATATTGTTCCAGGCGGGCGCACCTTCCACATATAGAGTTTATTCTATATCTTTCAAGAAGTCACAGCGGGCACTCATGTGGTCTAGCCGAACGTTTATAGATACATCCTCATTGACCAGGGTTCAATCCCCACGCGCTGGGACAGCAAGATCGTGTTCGTTTTTTAATAAAGCAATTCGAAAAACTGTTCACGGAAAAAGCTGTTCACGATAGAGGTCTTTTTTTGTTATCGTTCTACGATCGTAGCTTTAAGCTTTCTTTTAGCTTTTCATGGATACTCAAAAACTATATAATAAGGCCCTTGGCTCATTGTGTAAATCACTCACTCAAAGATCTAGAGCTTGGAGATCTTCTTGAAGACAGAGTGTTCTCACACTCTTGAAGGAGGTGAAGTTTTGGTGAAGGAGAGGCTTCTCTCATCGCAGCAAGAAGTCTTCTACGAGGTGGTGGTAACTATCTTTTGTGAATTAACCCACATTACGAGACCCGTTGACTTAAGAGATCAACTTCTAAATGTAGGAGTTGAGATATCAGATGAAGAAATGGTAAATACGTTGATTAATTCACTTCCTATTTCATATCGATCTTTCATAACCACTCTTACCCTTACCACAAGGGATAGAGAGGTTACATTTGAAGAGTTAGAGTTCTTGTTACTTCAAGATGAAGATCAGTTGAAGGGAATGGAAGAGAATGAAGAAGCACTTTCATCTTCAAAGGGTAAGAAGAAGAAGAAGAAGAAGGAAAAACAATCCAAGAAGGAAAGTAGGTCCCTCTCACCTTCTACTTCAGATTCTATATCTACGACATCTAAAGAGAATTCTTCTAAGAAGAAGGTAAAAATATGTTCTTTTTGCAAGAAATGTGGACATATTCAGTCAGAATGTTATAGAAGGATTGCAACAGAAAAGAAAAAGGCATCAGGTAATGTTGCAGAAGATGATAAAAAAGGGAAATCTCAAGGTGATTCTTATGCCTGTATCACTATTGAGGAAGTAGCTTTTGATCAAGCAGCTTTACAAGTTCTTTCAGCAAGTCCTTGGATATTCGACTCAGGTGCTACAAAGCATATGACAGGTTGCAGAGATGTATTTTCTTCTCTTTCCTATTCTTCAGGTAGAAGAGTTACTATTGTAGATGGCAATAATTTGGATGTTGTGGGAATAGGTACAGTAACCCTAAAGTCAAGAGAAGGTGGTGTTTTTCAAATTTCAGATGTCCTTTATGTACCTGAAATGAAGAAGAATCTGATATCTATATCTGCATTTTTAAGTGATGGTTTTAAATTTGTATTTGAGAAAGATCTTTGTAAGATCTTATCACATAAAGAAGACAAGTGTCTTTTGCAAGGTATGCATAAAGGAGGGATCTTTGTTTTGTCAAAAATCAGTCAGGCATATGCAGTCAAATCTTCATCACCAGTGAAAGATATGAAGCTATGGCATGAAAGATTTGGACATATCAGTTTTGGAGCTCTCAAGAATATCAAAGACAGAGGTACGGTTGAGAGTTTACCCTCATTCAAGCTACCTGATGATTCAAATATATGTGAAGGTTGTCTTGAAGGTAAGATGCATAAACTACCTTTCAAGAAACATGGTCATATTACAGCTACCAGGAAATTGTAGATTATTCATTCAGATGTGAATGGACCTATGAGAGCAGACTCTATTCAGGGTTTCAGGTATTTTGTCCTATTTGTGGATGATTTTACAAGATACTCATGGATCTATGGTCTTAAGTCAAAGTCAGAAGTCTTTCCTATGTTCAAGAAGTTTGTAGCTATGGTTGAAAATGAAATTCAGGAAACTGTCCAGATTCTTAGAAGTGATAGAGGTGGAGAATACTTGTCAAATGATCTCCAGACATTTCTCGATGAGAAAGGTATTACTCAACACCTTACTATTGCTTATACTCCTCAGCAAAATGGTGTTGCAGAAAGAAAGAATAGAGTACTTGTTGAAATGATGCGGAGCATGATGGCGTCCAAGAGGCTTTCACCAAAATTTTGGTTTGATGCAGTACATACAGCTAATCACATTTTGAACAGGTCATCTATAAAAGCTTTAAAGGTAATCACACCGTATGAGGCTTATTATGGTAGAAAACCTAATGTGAGTTACTTCAAAGTGTTTGGATCACTTTCTTATGTACATGTTGAGAAAAAGGACCGAGGCAAACTAGATGTAAAGGCAAAGAAAGCTGTTTTTATTGGATATCATGTTGAAAGCAAAGGATACAGGTTTTATGTTCTAGAGACAGGTGAAGTTATTCTTTCACGTAATGCTTATTTTGCTGAAGATAAGGTTTATGATAGAGAAGAAGAAATTGCGGAGTTCATTAGTGAAAATGACTATGGAATTTTTAGAAAGATTCTGGATGTACATGTTCAGCCATATCAGGAGGGAGTTAAAACTCAAATTCCTAGTATTCAAGAAAAAGTTGAAGAAAGAGGAATTTCACAACCTTCTAGAGAGTCAGTTCCACAAGAAACTTTGATTCCAAAAATGGAATAAGTTAAGGATCCAGAAAGTCCTAGTACCTCGGCAGGACAAGTTCCAGAACCTGTGGAAGCTGAAAGTTTAGAAAGAGTTTCACCATTATTCAAGGATACACCTACTTGGTTATATCAGACTTGGAAAGATAGTGGTATAAAAACTTTTACTGGAAGAACAAGGAGTCAGACTAGACAACAACAACAAGATCATGTAAGAACAAGAAGTCAAACTAGACAGCAAAAAGATCATGTAAGTTTTGTTGAAGACTTCGAGATTCATGATATTTTGGCAATTTCGACTGTTGAAGATGAACGTGTGTGTGTTAAAGATGCACTTAACATTCCTATTTGGAGAAAAGCTATGCAAGAAGAGATTGATTCTATTCATAAGAATCAAACTTGGAAGCTATGTGAGTTACCAGAAGGAAAGAAGGCTATAGGTGTAAAATGGATCTTCAAAATAAAAAAGAAAGCAGATGGTACTATTGATAGATACAAGGCCAGGTTGGTTGTCAAAGATATGCACAACAAAAAGGTATTGATTATGATGAGACATTCGCTCCTACATCTAGGATGACTATTATTAGGTCAATACTTGCTCTAGCAGCACATTTTGGTTGGCATATATATCAACTTGACATTAAGACTGCTTTTCTAAATGGTGATTTACACGAGGATGTGTATATTCAGCAGCCAGAAGGTTTTGAAGAGACAGGTAAAGAACACTTAGTGTGTAAGCTTATAAAAGCTTTGTATGGTTTAAAACAGGCACCTAGAGCATGGTATGAAAAGATACATACATATCTTTTATCCATTGGTTTCCATAACTCAGATGCGGCTCCAACTCTTTACGTCAAAGCTGAAACAGATATGATGATTATAGCAATCATTTATGTGGATGATATTATAGTCACAGGTCCTAGAGATGAAGATTTGCAGATGTTCAAAGAAGAATTGAAGCAAACATTTGATGTAAATGATTTAGGCATTTTACATTATTATCTTGGGATTCAGTTTCTGTTTCGAGATGAGTGTATCTACATGACACAGCAGAAGTACATTGAGAAACTTTTGGAAAGGTTTCAGATGGGTGATTCTAAACCTATGCAAACACCTATGGACCAGAACATATCTTTACTAGCAGATGTAGAGCCATTTGATGCTACTCTATATAGTCAAGCAGTTGGTTGCTTGATATGTCTTTGTAATACATGTCCTGATATATAGTTTGCAATTTCTCAAGTATCAAGGTTCATGCAGAATCCGACAGTATTACATTGGAAAGCAGTAAAGCGGACCTTTTGTTATTTGAAGGGAACTTCAAATTATGCTATGGTATTTTTGAAATCTACACATTTGTTACTAAAAGGATTTTCATATTCTGATTGGGCAGGTGATAGAGACACAAGAAGAAGTACTAGTGGATTTTGTTTTTATCTTGGAGATTGTCTTATCTCATGGTTTTCAAAAAGACAACCCACTATTGCCACTTCATCGTGTGAAGCTGAATATCGTGCAGCATTTACAGCTACTCTAGAGTCAGTTTGGTTGCAAAAGATTTTCAGTTATCTTGATGTCAGAGTACATCAACCCATTTAGATATTTTCAGATAGCCAGAGTGCTATAGCTATAGCTAAGAATCCAGTGCATCATGCAAGGACAAAGCATATAGAGGTACACTACCACTATATTCGAGAGCAGATAGCTAAGAAGCACATTGAGCTAGTTTATGTTCCTTCTAGTGAGAATGTTGCAGATATTTTTACCAAAGCATTGACTAGAGATAGTCATGAGAAGATTTGCAGGTTACTGAATCTTGTACCAATATGACATTGAAGGAGGGATTGGTGGAAGTCAATGTCCTCATTGGTCCAACAAATAGCTTCATAAAAAGCTTTCTCTATATTGTTCCAGGTGGGGGCACTTTTCACATATAGAGTTTATTCTATACCTTTCAAGAAGTCACAGCGGGCGTTCATGTGGTCTAGTCCAACGTTTATAAAAACATCCTCATTGACCAGGTTTCAATCCCCACGCGCTGCGGCAGCAAGATCGTGTTTGTTTTTTAATAAAGCAATTTGAAAAACTGTTCACGGAAAAAGTCGTTCGCGATAGAGGTGTTTTTTTGTTATCGTTCTACGATCGTAGCTTTAAGCTTTCTTTTAGCTTTTCATGGATACTCAAAAACTATATAATAAGGCCCTTGGCTCATTGTGTAAATCACTCACTCAAAGATCTAGAGCTTGGAGATCTTCTTGAAGACAGAGTGTTCTCACACTCTTGAAGGAGGTGAAGTTTTGGTGAAGGAGAGGCTTCTCTCATCGCAGCAAGAAGTCTTCTACGAGGTGGTGGTAACTATCTTTTGTGAATTAACCTTGTGGTTGATTTACAATTTTGTTACACTATTTTGTTAGCTTCGTTGCTTCGTTCTCTTCACACACACTTAGATTATTTCGACATAATCTAAATTTTGTATCATCATCTTCTTATTCTTCCATTAGTGAGTGCACCACTTTATATGGTTGAGTAGTACTCCCATGTTGTAATTTGGACATCTATTATTATTAGTGAAGTAAGCATCAAGCTTACGTTCCCTATCCTTGTCTCAAGATCTCTTTCTTTCTCTATCTCACTTATCATCTTGTCAATTAAGTTGTATATGCTCAAAAGGTTTTAGTATTAAAACGAACCTGGGGCCCCAAATTCCAACATATGTGACTTGCCTCCTGGAAAGAAGGCCATTGGCACTAAGTAGGTATACAAGCTGAAGCGTAAACCTAATGGTCCCACGCAGGAGAACATTGCAGACCTTTTCATGAAGGCTCTACCTAGGGAGAAGTTTGAAGCTTTCCGCAAAGCTTTGGGCTTACTTCCTTTTGTGGAGTAATTTCCACATAGCTTGGCACTTCCCTATACATGAGTGCCAGCTACTTGTTCACCGCATCACTCCCAGGGGGGATTTGTTGATATATTTAGGTAGTGATGTGTGTGAACACACTAGGATTGTCGGGGCACTTTTTTCCCTCTTTAGGAGGTTTTTTTCCCTCGGCTTGTATATACGCCTATTGCCCTAATGGGCTACTTATCTTTGTACATTCTCTGGTAATACATTCAGTATTGTGTGTTTGTGCTCCAAGCTTCTTCTTCTTCCTTGTGTTGTTCGCGTGCTTCCGCAGACATCTATCTCCAACATTTCCTTCTGCACACCTTCCAGTTCCTTCTTCAATTTGAGATATTTACCAAGCTCTTCTTGTAATTCTTGATCTCACCGGAACAATGTTTGTGTGGTATTATGGAGCTCTGCTTTTGCTTTACGCACATTAGCAGCCAGAGATTGAGATGCTTCTTCTAAGATGCTATAGGCCTCGCGCGTATTATGAAGTTCAGTGCCTAACGCTGTCATCGCATCTGTCTTGTCAATGATTTCCTGCTTCAGCGTAGTAATTTTTGTATCCTTTTTCACCACATTAGTCTCTTCTTGCAATGGAGCAATACTAGCTTCTAAGACATCCACTTTGTGCTGTAATTCTTGTCTGATAGTGTCGGTTGCCATCTTCAATTGCATAGGTAACTTCTGAGAAAATTGGATCAAAAGTCAACCCATCAATTCAAGTTCATGAAAGATCGGGGTCAGAGAAAGAAGGGCGGGAATGGGTTGGGATGTAGAAGCGGAGCACAGATGAGGAGAGGGTGGTGGAAAGTAATCGGGAGAAGAAAATGAAGTAGTGGGGACATCAGGAACAACAGACGCAACTAGGACAATGGGCTCAATAGTGTTCATGGGTGGAGGAAGTGGAATAATTGGCGTCAAAATGAGGCCGGTGGTATTCTACTTTGATGCCTCAACCTTGTTGATTACGGCGTCAATCATAGCAATCACGTCATTAAGAATTTCAGAAGCAATATCCTTCATAGAGTCCTGATTCTGTTGATGAGAATCCACCTGAGAAGAAACTTCGTCTGAGTCTTCCAGGTTGGCACCTTATTCCTGTTGCTTATTTGGAGAACACGGACCAGAAGACTCAATGTGAATAGAAGTAGCGGTATCGTGGAAGACTTCTTCTTCATGTCCAGCAATTGATCCCTACGCTTGGCTCTCAGAGGGACTTATGCGTCTGCGTTTTCGGTGAAGAAGTTCCAACAGGTCTGCATCATCATCTTCCTCATCCTCCAGCATTTGCGTAGATTCTTCATGTAGTAAGAAGGGAGCGGTTGGAGGTGGTTGCGCAGCTTGGAGCACCGGAAAAAGAAAAGTAAGGATATGGGGTAGACGAGAACGTGGAAGGTCACCCTTATTGACTTGTTTGATAACCGCAACACATTCACGGTGAATGCACCGGAAATAGAATGAAGCGAAATTAACAGACTCACGAGAAGTGATATCTAGCATGGAATAAAATGGACGGGCAATACCATAGGTACGTTTTTGGAGATTCAAAGTGGCTACTAAGAACTACAGAGCTGTGCGCTCGGGTTCAGGTCTACATAAAATGGCGTACTCATTAGATGAGTGCCGAGGAAACAACTCTGTCATGGTGGCTACAGGAAGAGGTGGACCATTCTCCAATCCTTCCATAGGGAGGTGGAAAGCTTCAGCAAACGAAGCTAAAGTAATAACAATGCGGGATGGAAAACAGGCTATTGGCCAACACTGCTCTGTAGCAGGTGTAGAGGCGATGGCAGCAATGATTTGCGCATAGAATGGTTGACACTCCACTGAATGCCAAGGCAATTCAGCGAAGGCCAGAAGACCACGGGTGCGCAAGTACTCACTTACTTCAGGAGTGAGTCCTACACGGAAGATGGCGACATTCGCGAGAGCTTCCATGGTGCGCACAAATAAAGACAAGAACACAGACAACAAGGAACGCACAATCACACAAACACAATAGCGATTAACAAGAAAAGAAACAAGATTAAATAGTCACATGGGCAACATTAGGCGGTCGAAAACCCTAATCATCACGCGGTATTGGAAAGATATCCGTCATACTTACGGCATGCATGCAGGAAAAGAAACAGTAACACAGGGCGGCGATTAATCATATTTAGATACCATAACGAAGGAATTACGGTCAATGGTCAACCGAAATACGGGAAACGAAATAAAACAAATAACACGCGAACAAGACGAGGTACACGTCATCGATTATCGTCCGATTGGTGATATGGCCAAAGCTTAGAACCATTAATCACTTTTGGCAAGAGAACACCTGTTAAGGTTGCCAAACAAAAAGTTGTTGGTCCCACTTGAACAGCAATCCGGTATGGACCAAACCATCGTAATTTAAATTTCCCAGCAGACCGATTTGCTTTAGCATTATAGAACAACACACCGTAAACATAGGGGACTTGAGGAAACGATCATGGGTACGGTCTTGACGAAGCTGAACTTCTTGAAGAGTCATAAAACTTTCCCAGCGTTGTTCATCCAACGATCTGAGTGTATCCAACCGAAATGGCAAAGAGTCTTCCGATAGCAATTTCTGAGCTAAGGCAACGTGTAGACTTGGCACTACTACTTCCATCGGTGCAATAGCTCCAATCCATAAGCAAGCTTAAATGGGGTCATGCTAGTAGCTACCTTGTATGTAGTCCGATAAGCCCACAAAACTGCAGGTAGTAACTAGTCCCATCATTCCGGACATTCCAAAAGCAATTTGCGGAGCATATTCAACAAAGTCTTATTGGTACTCTCCGCCAAACCATTGGCACGGGGATAATAAGGTGAGCTGAATTTGTGGACAATCTGAAATGTCTCGGTCAATACTTGCATTAAGTGGTTAGCAAAGTGTGTACCTTGGTCCGTAACGATTTCCAGAGGCAACCCATAACGAGGAAAAACATCTTTCATCAAGAATTTAGCCACCGAAACTGTTGTGGCTGATCATAATGCCCACGCCTCCACCCACCAAGTGGCATAATCGGTACAAGTCAAGATATAGCAGCTATTGGTGAGAGTAGCTAGGGGTGTTATTGGACCAATAAAATCTAGACCCCACTTCTGAAAGGGTTCCAGAGGTAAGACAGGTTGAAGGGGAAAGAAGTGTCGTTGTAATGGCTGTCCAGACCGTTGACAGGTATCACACTGCTGCACAAACTAAGTCACATCTTTGTACATTGTAGGCCACCAAAGCCCACTTTGCAGAATTTTACGGTGAGTAAGATCAGCTGCAAAATGTCCTCCCGAGGGTAGTGAATGAGCCATAGCAATAACCGATTCTGCTTCATGTGGTGGGATATATCGAAGGAAAACACCAGTACGATCCACGTAGTACAGTTGGCCTACGATCAACCGGAATCTTTGACTATACACTGCAAGTTTCCACCGTAGAGCACGAGGAGTATGAGGAGGAAGACAACCGTCGGTGAGGAAAGTTAGTAACGTATCATAGTATGTAGTAACAACAGGAGGCTCTGCAGAGTCTTCAAAAATGGGCTCGGTCACATAAATTGCCGGTGTAGTGTCATCAACCCCTACCGGAGCTTCACTGGAATCCAACCGAGATAGAAAATCCGCCAAGGCATGTGCTGTGTCGGGTCGATGAATAAGTTCATAGTCGAACTCCTGTGATAATAAAACCCATCAAGCCAATCTCCCACCCAAATGTTGTTGCCGGACCAAATACACGAGTGCGGCATGATCCACGTGGAAGGTGAACTTTCGGCCCAACAAATAATGGCGAAACTTCTTCACAGAGTACACCAACCCGAGACATTCTCTTTTGGTCACTAAATAGTTTCTTTCAGCAGGGGCTAATCGGCAACTCGCATAATAGACAGGCCGAAACCATTTAGCCGTTTGCTGCATGAGCACACTTCCAATGGCGATGTCCGATGCATCCACAAAAACATGGAACGGGCGATCCCAATCAAGGGGTTGCAAAATTGGGGCCTGCGTTAATAAAACTTTAAAACGATCAAATGCAATTTGGCACTCTGGAGTCCGTTTGTACTGCTGCGGAGCGCTAGTCATAAGCCGATTAAGTGGTGTCGCTAAATGAGCTAACCACTGTAAATGTCTGCCATGCCACCGGATTTGGCCCAGAAAGCGCATAACTTCTTTCGGTGTCGTAGGGACTGGTGCCTCCAGCACGGCTGCAACTTTATCCGGATCGAGTTGTATTCCTTGTGCAAAGATAATATGTCCGAGTAGTTTGCCACAAGAGACCGCAAAAACAGACTTTGTCGGATTCAAGCATAATCGGTATTCGTGGCATTTTTCAAAGCAGCACTGTAAATGATACAGGTGCGCCGTAGTCTTGCCAAATAAGGAAAAGTTATCCAAATATACTTGGATAAAAGTAGTCAAGTAGGGTGAAAAAACTTCTTTCATACATCGTTGAAATGTACTTGGAGCATTCCTTAACCCAAACCACATTACCGTACAAGCATAAACACCCCAGTTCGTGATAAAAGTTGTTTTAGGTATGTCATGTTCTGCCATCCTCACTTGGTTATAGCCACTGTAGCCATCCAAAAATGAATACATCTCGTGCCCGTCCACCCTATCGAGCATTGTGTCCAGAAAGGGGAGAGGAAATGGATCCGGTACAGTGGCAGCATTCAGTTTTTGGTAATCAACAGAGATGCGCAACTGTTTATTTTTCTTTGGGACGATCACGATTGGTGATATCCATTCAGCATGCTCGATTGGGACAATGAATCCCACTTTCAATAACCGATCAAGTTCTGCTTTGACCTGTGCTGCATAATTGGGGTTCATTCGGTAACTAGACTGTTTGATTGGCCTCGCCTCCGGTTTGAGCACTACCCGATGTTGATAAATCCGCGGGTCCAGACCTTTCATATCTCGATAATCCCAAGCAAAAACATCAGAGAATTCACGCAGAAGTTGTATTAAATCATCTTGGAACGTCTCTGCTAAGCCTGCTTTAATCTTAACAGGTCGAGGGTTGACCGTATCACCCAAATTATATGTTACTAATTGATCTTCCGGTACATAAAATTGTCGAGCTTTTACCAGATCATCAGCTGACTGCAAGAGTTGATGTAAAGTGGCCCCATCCACAGCGACACCATCATTTACTTCTGCATCTCCGGTCACTGGTACTACCGTACAGGCTGCCGGACTCCACTTGTCTGCTACCGACTAGAGATCTACAGTACCTAATGAGATCAGATCCTTATTTGGTCTTCAGGAACACCTCTTCCTCGTCGTCAGATAATCCATCCAACATATGGACCGGCTCCGCTACATATGGTCATGCATGAAGGTCGCAGGGTTGCATGGCATCCAATTTAAGTACATATTTCCAGTGGTTGTCTTTGAAAGTTAACTCCTACGCTGACCAATCTTGTACAACTTTGGCTTCCTTCAACCATGGTCGATCGAAAAGTAAATTGTAGTCGAGGCTGGATTCTGATAATTCTAGGACTACAAAAGTCATTTTGAACGTGGTACCCTGCAAGGTAATCGAGATATTCCGTACTAGTCCCATCGGATGGACATGGGATCGGTCTGCCATTCATACAAAAAATTAGACGGGCTCAATTTGGGTCCAACCCAATTTCTTGCAGAGTGCTGCCGTTGCTATATTCACACCCGACCCACCATCAATTAGAACTTGGGTAATCTTGTGGTTTCTGTGCCAGATGGTGATCAATGGGACTGAATGATCCACCGTAGAATCAATTTCCGATTGTATGGTGGCCGTCGACGGAGTACAGGAAGGTCCAAGACTAACCTGCTGCTGAAATTGCTGCCTTACTCCTGGCACTAACGCAAGCAACTGTCCCAAAGGGAGTGTGATGGAAGCCTTAGATAGGATGTCCCATACCTGATCTGTTTGGATCGTACTTCTCACCAATTCTGATGATGATTCTAATGTTGTTGTGGCAGAATTTTGTTCATTCGATCTTGCCCGTGGAAGAGGGACCTGTGTTACCGGAATTGGATCAGGAAATACAGTCAACTCCTTAGCTGTCCATTGACTATCCTTTTCAAACATTCGCTGCTGCTCACGGATACCAGGCTCGAACACCTCAGCTACGGGTTGCAACTGCTTACCCGATCTGATCTGAACCACTGCTGCTTGTGATTCAACTGGTGAAATATAGACCATGTTGGTCATTGGATTTTGTCGCTCCTTCTTCCTTTTATCGTACTTGCTGCATCCTTGCAAAATCTACGGATGTGGCCAATCTTGCCACAAAAATGACATCGAGGTGGTGGAAAAGAAGTACCTTCCGCTAATGTACTCGCCTGCCATCAATTTGAATTGAAATTGGGGTTCCGTTGACCCCGGTAATTCCTATATCCTTGCGACTGATTGGTTTGTATCTGTGATGGCACATAATGGGTTGTTGGCTGACCTGGTTCTTGTATGATGGCGTTTACAGCTACTCTGCCCTGCACCTTGGCATTATACGTGCAAGTTTCCGTTGAGTGTTCTGTTGTGTTGCAGATGGCACAATACATCTGGTTAAGGGCACATGTAGCACTGGTGTACCCTGGATTTTTGCACTTGGTGCAATACATCTGTTTACCCGGATCATCCGCTACGTTCTTACTAGCTTTCAGCCATTCCAAGTCTTCTGTAAATCCTCCAACTTTATGCTCTAGTTGAAGGGCCATCGCAATAACAGCATCCAGTGTCATTGCACCCACATAGTGGATGATCATGATTTGTTTAAGTTGCGGACTCAGTCCGTTAATGAACCATTGGGTTATAACATCGTCCGGTAGATTAGCGTGTGTCGGAGGCAGCTGCCTTAAGTGAGTTCGAAACAATGTTGCATATTCTTGAATAGTCTGATGCAATTTCTGCCGATTGTTCTGGAAATAGTCGAAGATTTCGACAGGATTTTTCTTCAACTGGAACCTCTATAAAAACGCGTCCCTTACAGCATCATAGTTAACGAAATGATTAATATCATACTCAGTCAACCATCTAGCTGCTTCATTAACTAAGGTGGCCTGAAATACGATAGCCTTGTATGCCGGATCGGGTGGATGATTAAGCACTGCATAGCTTATCTCAAAGGTACGCACATGTGCATCAGGATCATCACCTGGGAATCCACCGAACTTGGTGTAAGTCACTCCTGTTGGAACCGGTCAAACTGGTATAATTGATTGCGACTGCTGCTGTTGCTATTGCTGAAAGTGCGGTTGCAGCTGTGGGGGTGTCTGCTACTGAGACTGTGAACCACTCATAGTGTTATTGTGAGTAGTGTTGTTGTTATCTGTAGGGTGAGGAGGTGTCTCTGGTCCTTTAGAATTTGTATTACCAGACGGCTCACCTTCCGTCTCGAAAATTGCGTTGAATCTCTTACTTATCTCCAAATCAAATAACCTGTCATCATCTTTGATATCGAAACTAGAGAGGCTTGCACCGAATAGTGGTGAACGTAACAAAGGTCCACCAGGTAGTACTTCACTGTCATCGAAAAACTTCAGACTCCCACTAAATGGCACCGAACTCCCACCGGAACTTGTCGAACTTTCACCGCACCAGGTTGTCTTTTCACCGGAAACAGTCTCACTTGGTAACACAATGTTATCACCCAGAGTAGTCGAATTCTGACTAAATAATGTTGAACCAACTGCACACTGTGTCTCTGTACACTCAGAAGTCACTGTACCTGCTTCAGAAAGTACTGGAATCACACCGGAATCTACCAAAATATCATCATGGGTCACCGCACTGGTACCGGAATCACTGCTACCTGGCTCCGATCCTTCAACAACTGGGCTTAAATGGCCTGCACTTCTACCACCTGGGGGTGTCCCTAATAAATTTGGAACTGCCCAAGGATGCTGGTCTCTCCTATACTTCGGATAAGACTCGTCGGACCGAGTAACCAGCATATATCACCTCTGCACCGCTTGCCTTAGGTACTGCTCTACCTTACTGATTATTCTCAATCTATTGCCATCTTCCCACAGACGGCGTCAGTGTTAAAAGGGGGACTTCCGCCACGTCCGCTTTTAATCTCTTTCGGGTTCTTGGGGATGGTAGGGGTCCGACAATGCAGAGGCCCTTTATCTTATTTTCCCAACTTAACTATCAAATTAAGCCGCACGCTACTATTCCGTATAACTTCTTCTACACCGTATTACTGTTCGTATTTCGGTTATTCCTTAGACTGTATTTAACGCACGAATTAATGATCACAGTCGCACAGACGTATTAATGTGAACATATCATTACTGTGTTAATAAAGAATTACTGTGAATCAACAAAGACAGAGTGACAGTACTCAGAATATCTGTAATCTGCACTACGACGTCTCCACAAGGTCGCAAATCGCCCAGACAGACAGTCTAGCAATCCCGTCTCCTCTACCACCGGAGAACACCGTAATGTCTCTTCATTAATGGGTAAAAGGGTTACATCACTTCGCTACGCCCTTTCGGTGCGTGTGGTATATGAAAATATAAAATTACAGTGTGCCAATCCGGCGGCCTAACATTACGTTCCCTATCCTTGTCTCAAGATCTCTTTCTTTCTATCTCTCACCTATCATCTTAATTAATTAAGTGTGTATGCTCAAAAGGTTTTAGTATTGGAACGATCCTGGGGCCCCAAATTCCAACACTTGGTATCAGAGCATAATTGACATACACACTTAGTTAAGATGAGTGAGATTAGAATTGAGATTGAAGACAAGTTGGATGGATCTTCTAATTATCCCATGTGGAGTTTCATGATGATGAATATTTAAGTGACAAAGGATTTATGGAGTATCATCAATGGATCCTTAACAAGATCCAGACAAGAAGGCAAAGAAGGAGCTACAGCAACTTCAAGAGGTATTGGAATTACTATTACAAAACCAACTGAAGAAGAGGTAACCACTTTGACATCCAGAGTCACAGGTAGGTCTTTACCTACAATTCCTCCTACTAAAGATCAAGCAAGGTGGGATGCTTTAGCACTTTCATTCATAGCAATGAGTGTTAAAAAGCATATTCTACCATAGATCAGATCTTGCAAAAGTTCTAGACAAGCTTGGTTGAAGCTTGAGAATCTTTTCCAGAGCAAAAATCCTGCTAGGAAAGCTCACTTAAGAAGACAACTAGCAAATACAAGGATGAAGGCTGGTGACTCAATTCAAACCCACATTACGAGACTCGTTGACTTGAGAGATAAACTTCTAAATGTAGGAGTTGAGATATCTGATGAAGAAATTGTAAATACGGTGATTAATTCACTTCCTATCTCATATCAATCTTTCATAACCACTCTTACCCTTACCACAAGAGATAGAGAGGTTACATTTGAAGAGTTAGAATTCTTGTTACTTCAAGATGAAGATCAATTAAAGGGAATGGAAGAGAATGAAGAAGCACTTTTATCTTCATCAAAGGGGAAAAAGAAGAAGAAGGAGAAGAAGGAAAAACAATGCATAAAGGAAAGTAAGTCCCTTTCACCTTCTACTTCAGATTCTGTTTCTAATACATCTAAAGAGAAATCTTCTAAGAAGAAGAAAGTAATATGTTTTTACTGCAAGAAACCTGTACATTTAAAAGTAGCATGCTATAAAAGGATTGCAGCAGAAAAGAAAAAGGCATCAGGTAATGTTGCAGAAGATGATAAAAAAGGGAAATCTCAAGGTGATTCTTATGCCTGTATCACCATTGAGGAAGTAGCTTTTGATCACAAAGCTTTACAAGTTCTTTCAGCAAGTCCTTGGATATTTGGCTCAGGTGCTATGAAGCATATGACAGGTTGCAGAGATGTGTTTTCTTCTCTTTCCTATTCTTCAGGTAGAAGAATTACTATTGCAGATGACAATGATTGGACGTTGTAGGAATAGGTACAGTAACCCTAAAGTCAAGACAAGGTGGTAATTTTCAGATTTCATATGTTTTATATGTACCTGAAATGAAGAAGAATATGCTATCTATATCTGCATTTTTAGATGATGGTTTTAAAGTCGTATTTGAGAGAGATCTTTGTAAGATCTTGTCACACAAAGAAGACAAGTGTATTTTGCAAGGTGAGCATAGAGGAGGGATCTTTGTTTTGTCAAAAATCATATGTGGTCAAATCTTCGTCACCGGTGGAAGATATGAAGCTATGGCATGAAAGATTTGGACATATTAGTTTTAGAGCTCTCAAAAGTATCAAAGATAGAGGTATGGTTGAAAGTTTACCCTCATTCAAGCTACCAGATAATTCAGATATATGTGAAGGTTGTCTTGAAGGTAAGATACATAAACTACCTTTCAAGAAACATGGTCATATTACAGCTACCAAGAAATTGGAGATTATTCATTAAGATGTGAATGGACCTATGAGAGCAGAATCTATTCAAGGCTTCAGGTATTTTGTTCTATTTGTTGATGATTTTACGAGATACTCATGGATCTATGGTCTTAAGTTGAAGGCAAAAGTCTTTCCTATGTTCAAAAAATTTGTAGCTATGGTTGAAAATGAAAGTCAGGAAACTATCCAGATTCTCATAAGTGATAGAGGTGGAGAATACTTGTCAAAAGAGTTCCAGATATTTCTTAATGAGAAAGGTATTACTCGACACCTTACTATTGCTTATACTCCTCAACAAAATGGTGTTGCAGAAAGAAAGAATAGAGTACTTGTTGAAATGATGTGGAGCATGATGGCATCCAAGAGGCTTTCACTGAAATTCTGGTTTGATGCAATACATACAGCTAACCACATTTTGAACAGGTCATCTATAAAAGCTTTAAAGGTAATCACACTGTATGAAGCCTATTATGGTAGAAAACCTAATGTGAGTTATTTTAGAGTGTTTGGGTCACTTTCTTATGTACATGTTGAGAAAAAGGACCGAGGAAACTTAGATGTAAAGCCAAAGAAAGTTGTTTTCATTGGATATCTTGTTGAGAGTAAAGGATATAGGTTTTATGTTCCAGAGACAGGTGAAGTTATTCTTTCACGTAATGCTTATATTGAAAATAAGGTTTATGATAAAGAAGCAGAAATTCTAGAGTTCATTAGTGAAAATGACTATGGATTTTTTAGAAAGATTCTGGATGTACATGTTCAGCCATATCAGGAGGGAGTTAAAATTCCTAGGATTCAAGAAAGAGTTGAAGAAAGAGGAATTTTACAACCTTCTATAGAGTCAGTTCCACAAGAGACTTGGGTTCCAGAAATGGAAGAAGTTAGAGTTCCAGAAAGTCCTAGTACCTCGATAGGACAAGTTCCAAAACCTGTGGAAGCTGAAAGTTCAGAAAGAGTTTCACCACTATTTAAGGATACACCTATGTGGTTATATCAAACTTGGAAAGATAGTGGTATAAAGACTTTTACAGGAAGAACAAGGAGTCATACTAGACAACAACAACAAGATCATGTAAGAACAAGAAGTCAGACTAGACAACAACAACAAAAGGATCATGTAAGTTTTGCTGAAGACTTTGAGATTCATGATATTTTGGCACTTACGACTGCTGAAGATGAACCTGCATGTGTTAAAGATGCACTTAACATTCTTATTTAGAGAAAATCTATGCAAGAAGAGATTGATTCTACTCATAACAATCAAACTTGGCAGCTATGTGAGTTACCAGAGGGAAAGAAGGCTATAGGTGTAAAATGGATCTTCAAAATCAAAAGGAAAGCAGATGGTACTATTGACAGGTACAAAGCAAGATTGGTTGTCAAAGGATATGCATAATAAAAAGGTATTGATTATGATGAGACATTTGCTCCTACGCCTAGGATGACTGTTATTAGTTCAATACTTGCTCTAGCAGCACATTTTGGTTGGCATATATATCAACTTGACATTAAGACTACTTTTCTAAATGGTGATTTACATGAGGATGTGTATATTCAGCAACTAGAAGGTTTTGAAGAGACAGGTAAAGAACACTTAGTATGTAAGCTTGTAAAATCTTTGTCTGGTTTAAAACAGACACCTAGAGCATGATATGAAAGGATACACACATATCTTTTATCCATTGGTTTCCATAACTCAGATGTGGCTCCAACTCTTTATGTCAAAGCTGAACCAGGTATGATGATTATATCAATCATTTATGTGGATGATATTATAGTCATAGGTCCTAGAGATGAAGATTTGCAGAAGTTCAAAGAACAATTAAAGCAAACATTTGATATGAATGATTTAGGAATTTTGCATTATTATCTTGGGATTCAGTTTCTGTTTCAAGATGAGTGTATCTATATGACACAACAGAACTACATTGAGAAACTTTTGGAGAGGTTTCAAATGAGTGATTCTAAACCTAAGCAAACACCTATGGATCAGAACATGTCTTTACAAATGGTAGCAGATGCAAAGCCATTTGATGCTACTCTATATAGTCAAGCAGTTGGTTGCTTGATATATCTTTGTAATACACATCCTAATATACAGTTTGCAGTTTCTCAAGTATCAAGGTTCATGCAGAATCCAATAGTGTTACATTGGAAAGTAGTAAAGAGAATCTTTTGATATTTGAAGCGAACTTCAAATTATGCTATGGTATTTTCAAAATCTAAACATTTGTTACTAAGGATTTTCAGAATCTGATTGGGCAGGTGATAGAGACACAAGAAGAAGTACTAGTGGATTTTGTTTTTATCTTGGAGATTGTCTTATCTCATGGCTTTTGAAGAGATAACCCACTATTACCACTTCATCATGTGAAGCTGAATATCATGCAGCATTTACAGCTACTCTAGAGCTAGTTTGGTTGCAGAAGATTTGCAGTTATCTTGATGTGAGAGTACATGAACCCATTCAAATATTTTCAAATAGCCAGAGTGCTATAGCTATAGCAAAGAATCTAGTGCATCATGCAAGGACAAAGCATATAGAGGTACACTACCACTATATTTGAGAGCAGATAGCTAAGAAGCACATTGAGCTGGTTTATGTTCCTTCTAGTGAGAATGTTGCAGATATATTTACCAAAGCATTGACTAGACATATTCATGAGAAGATTAATAGGTTACTCAAGCTTGTACCATTGTGACATTGAAGGAGGGATTGTTGGAAGCAATGTCCAACAATGGTCCAAAACTATTGGAAAATAGTTATAACATATATTCTTTATATACCTCCTTCAAGAAAACCACGTGGGCACCTTGGTCTAGGAGAAACAACTTGAAAAGAACCTACCAGAGTTCAAGTTCGGTCGGCAACAACGCAACACAATTTTTTGAAAAGCGATTTTCTTTTCGAACTAAAAACGATAGTGCCGTTTTTGCGATGTTGTTTTTGAGGAGTCTTTCCGTTAGCAATCAATATTGATAGCTTTTCATAGTGGTTTTCATTGGAGTTCACAACCTATATAAAGAAGCATAGTCTCATTGTTGAGACATCACTCATCAAGCAATCCTCTCAAGGAGATCAAGGAGGAGTCTCACACACTTGGAGAAGGTGATCACTCAAAGATCACAAGCCAGCTCTTGGTGTTTTGAAGCTTTGGAGGTGGAGTTTTGGTAAAGGAGAGGCTACTCTCTTGGAGCAAGAAGTCTTCTACAAGGTGGTGGTAACTATCTTTTGTGAGTTAACCTTATATTTTGTTTTTTAGGGTTTCTCTACCATCTTTTAGGTGGAGAATCAATCACATTCAAAGTTCAAAATTATGTATAAAAACATCCTCTTCAAGTCATGGGATATCTTAAGCTATTCTGAAGAGCTTTGGACTAAGCATACATTCTACTTAATACAAAGAGAGTAGTCCTCCATCTCTCCTAGGTATCATATGTTCAATATCATGAACATTTTGATCCATTACTTTGAGTAAGTCATTCTACTTATGATGTTGTTGTATACTCATATACATAGTTAAGTTCTCTTATTAATTTTGCTATGTGTAAGTACCCAATTGCTATACTTTCACTTAGATTAGTTAGATAAGAGTGTCAAGTACCTAGCTTTCAAGTGTTATTATCATTAGTTCTTCAGATCTCAAGATATGAATGATTGAAGCTGACTATGTTTGCACATCATCTTGCTCCTAAAAAGTTGGGATGACCCCCCCAGACTTGTTAGATTTATTTCTCTTTGTATGGTGCAGCTAAATTCATCAAGTAACTTGAGTTATTTATCTTTACACTTCAATTAGATGTGTGCAAAAGATGTTTGGTCAATTCATACTAGGTTGTGAGCTTTGAGCATATTTATGTGACCTTTTCTTTACAAAATAGAAGGTTTTCTCAATCCTTGCAAAGTGAAAATTATTTTTTTGATGCAAAAATTTGGCAATGGTGTTACAAAGGACTTGATGGCTCTATGTGCATATTTAGGAAGCTAAAGAAATATATTAAGCATCCCTAGAGTTACATTGGCTGGTGTGGAGCAGGTTTGTTGCAATTACCACTCATGTATGCATACTTCCCATCACCTCTTCATAGTGGTATCAGAGCAACTAAGCATCATGGGTGATGGACCCCTTATCCATTGACAAACTAGATCGAGGAAATTATTCAACATGGTCACTCATAATGGAGGCTTATCTTCAAGGAAGGAATCTTTATGGTTACATTTCTAGAGATGAGATTATGCCAATCCTCAAAAGCAAGGGTCAACCAACACAAGAGGAACAAGAAAGATTGAATGCATGGTGCTCAAAAGATGCCTTGGCAAGCTCATACATTCTTCACTCTTATCTCTAATTTTCTACTTCCATATATTAGGAATTTCAAAACTTCTCAATAAATGTGGAATGCTCTTGAAGCATTCTTCTCATCAAGCGCCAAGGCTAGGAAGAATCAGTTATGGATTGAGTTCACAACAGTTAAAAATATGCCCAAGTAGAGTGTGACTGATTTTGTCACCAAAATGGACCTTGAAAACCAACTTGGGAGAATTGGAGAAGTCGTTGATGAAGAACAAATAGTAAGGCAAGTAATCAATGGTATCAAGGATAATGACAAATGGGAAGCCTTCACCACAACTATGGACCTCTACATGGACATGCAAGTTCTTGATTTCAACATGCTCATGGGACAATTGTTCACACATGAGGCAAAGCTTATGAATAATGGATACAACTCAAAAGGTAATCAATCATTTTCTCTCTATATATATAAGAATAAAAGAAAGGATAACAAAGGAAAGGGAAAGAATTCTAATGATGAAGGTATTACATCTCAAGCAAACTTTGCAGGTAGAGGTAGAGGCTCAAGAGGAAGAGGCAGAGGAGGTAGAAAAGGCATAGGGCGAGCCCAAGGCTCATCTCCATGTGCCATATGTGTTCTAACCAATCACATTACTAAGAATTGTTTTAGGAACCCAAGGAATCAAAGAGGAAGCACATACAACAAAGAAGGCTATGGAAACTCAAGAGGCAGATTCAACAATTCTTAAAAATACAGTAACAATTCATACAACAACAATAACTACTAAGGTGGCTACAAAGGAAGGAGAAACTACAACAACTATGCAGATGATCAAACTCAAGAAGACCCACTTCTTCTCATGAACATGACTATGAAGAAACGTAAGGTAGATGAACATGTGTTTTATATAGACTCAGGATGCTCAAATCATGTGGCACAAAATGTAGCTATACTCTTAGATTTGGAAGATCCAAGGAATAGGCATGAAGTCCAAACAAGAGATGACACAAGGCATCTAGTTGAGAAGATAGGTAATGTGAAGACTTCATATGGTAAGATGAACTTGCTAAGTAGAGTATTGTATGTGCCAACTATTACCAAAACCCTCATAAGTGTAGGTCAATTCTTGAGAAGGGATTGTAGGTCAGGTTCACTAAGCATGGAGCATCAGGGATTCAAGAAGATAGAAAGAGCAAAGAAATCAAGTAGAGTGTTCACCTTTGAACACCAAGACACCAAGAATACTACATTATTCAATTATGGCACTCAAAATCTATCAGAGTTGGAGATTTTGCATAAGAGATTAGCTCACATAGGTGAAAGATCTCTCAAACAAATAATTCGGGATCATAGTGTACTTGGTCTACCAAATATATCCAAACAACATATGATTTATAAATGTAGTGCTTGTCAATTTGGTTAGTCACACAAGCAACCCTTCACCAAGAAAGATTACATACATGGAGATCTATTGGAGTTGGTCCACACTTATGTATGGGGACCAAGCAAGGAGCCTTAAATTTCTAGATCTAGATATTATGTGTCATTCATTGATGATTGTAGCAGATGGACCATATTGTATTTCGTGAAGCATAAAGATGAAGTGTTTTCATGTCTCAAAAAGTATTTAGCTCTTGTGGAGAATCAAATAGGTAAACCCCTAAAGAGACTAAGGCTAGATGGAGGGGGAAAATATTTCTCCCATGAGTTTGATTCTTATCTTCAAGAGAGAGGGATTAAAAAAGAAATTACTACGAGATATACTCTTGAGAAAAATGGAGTGGAAAAGAGAAGGAATAGAAAAATAGTGGAGGCTACAAGATCAATGCCCAATAAAAAGAAACTCCCCAACTACTTATGGGCAGAGGCAGTATCAACAGCTAAATATTTAATTAATAGAATTCCATCAAAGCTTGTGGATAGCATGACACCATATGAGGCATGGAATGGAAGGAGAACTAGTATTGATCATTGTAGAATCGTTGGGTGCATAGTATGTGCACACATACCTTCACATATTAGAGGAAACTTGGGTTGAAAGGTAAAGAAATGCATCTTCATTGGCTATGAACTTAATCAGAAAGGTTATAGGTTATACAATCCAAGCATTAAATGGTTCATTTATAAGTAGAGATGTTGTGTTTGATGAAAACAAGTCATGGTTTGAAGATGATCGCAGGAAGATCAAATTACCTTATGACCTAGATTAGGACGTTCCAACCTTACCAAAGAGAAATGAACACACAATTGAAGCACCAAGTGATTATGATGATGATCAGAAGACACCAAGAAGAGAAAACAACTCTTGGAACTCTAAAGGCAAAGATAAAGTGCACGAATTGAGAAGTGTAGGTGCACTTTTTGGTGGCTGATTTGATGAGATTTGAATTTGATTGAGTTTGGTGGAGCTTCTAACTTTATTCCATGTCTTTGGGTCCTCCTTTTTTATTGGTCCACTTGAAAAACTTGTGGTTGAGCGCTTTTGCATGATTGAGACTTGATTTTGAACAAGAACTACCATCAACAATAGTCAAAATGATCTTACCAACTCCCATGATAAGATAAGAGGAGTTGTTGGCGCATGTGACAGTATTCCCTATAGGGGAAGGCTCAAATGAAGTGAAGAAACTGTGCTGTGAGGTAATATGTTTGGTTTCCCCACTATCAAAGTACCAAACAACTTAGTCTATTGCATACATACACTTTTAATGAGAAGATGGGTCATAACTGCAAACAGTAGTAAATGCCCATTCTTCATTCTGCACAAGATTAGTAGACTCTGTTTTGGGTGTAGAGGCCTTTGCAACAACCATTCCAACCTCTTTCTTCTTTGCCTCTTTTGCAACCAGTTTTGGAAAACTCTTTATGACATGAACATTTCCTTCATAGTATTTGCAAAACAATTTCTGCTTTTCGATCTGTTTTCTTCTCATCTCTATCATCTTTCTTTGATTGTGCAGAATTAGCAGATTCCTACTTACTAATAAGTGAGCTCCATTTACCTTTGCCCTTCTGACGAGCCAAGAAATCTTGATATGCAGCATCCATAATGGACCTGTTCTGCCTAGAATGATCTTCCTGCAGTAGAACAAAGACTAACTCCTCAAATTTTAAGGCATTTGGATTGCTTTTCATCGTCAATTGAAGGGTAGAAGCAAAACTCTTATATGAATCTGGAAGAACATCTAGAACAGTTTGCATAAGTGAACTACAGGCAAAACTTCATAAGTAGAAATCAATTGCTCCTTCAAATATTTGATCTTTATCAAAAAATTATCCATGGAATCTCCTTCATTCATGTGCTCACTCTCCAAACTATTTTTGGAGGTAAGCAACATGAGCCACATTCCTTGCTTGGTATAAATTGGTAAGTGTATCCCAAGCGTCCTTTGTTGTTCTACAAGAGTGAATGTGAGGAATAATGGCAACATGAACTAAAGCATGAACAGGAACCTGAAGAATGTCACCATGTTCAACACCATCTGCATCAGCTTTAGTTACTATATTTGTGGGTGTAATAGGATGTTTTTCAACACCTTGCACAATAATATTCCACAGTCCTTTTGCAACCAATACATGATGCATCATATAAGCCCATAATGGGTAATTGTTACCATCCAACTTATCCTCAATAGTCAACATACAGAATACATCACTGCTTTCAACCATGGCCACTGACTAAAATACCCTGATGCAGAAAAATGATTGTATCTCAAAAAGTTGAACAGAATTACCTTGTCAAATTTTGCTAAACCTGTAGAAGACTTTGAGGTGCTTATATTGGCAAACCGAAACTTGTATATATCTTTGGCACAAAAAGATGAAATTGCTTGCACACGCACTGTGATAGTGCATTCGAAGGCCGAAATGAGTATGCTCACCAATTTTCATGCGATTCTAAGACTGTGGCCAGAGGGGTGTCGATGACACCCTAGATGAAGCAGTGACCTACTCTAATACCAATTATTGGAGTTTGAGGTCTACGGAAGCATGCAAACAACAAAAGGAAGAAGAAGAAGCTTGGAGGACAACACACAATACTGAATGTATTACCAAGCATGTACAAAGATAAGTGACCCATTAGGGTTATAAGCATATATACGAGCCAGGGGAAAAAAACTCCTAAAGAGGGGAAAATGCTCTCCAATGGTCCTAGTGTGTTCACACACATGACTACCTAAATATATCAACAAATATGACTCATGAAGGTATGAACAAAAGATCTTATGTAAATCCCATCGGTAAACATCAATGGGGAAGAATGGATATAATGGGAAAGAGTTGTTCTTATTTGCAAATCATTGGTGACCTTTGAGGTTAGTATGCTTAACTATCCATGGTATGAGCCAAAGTTAGTTCAAGATAGTTAGTACTAGTACTCTTGGGGAGAATGGTATATTAAGTAATTCCAATTCCTAACGAGTTGATTGTAATCTTTGGATCTATCAAATCCTAAAGATCAAATATTTTCTAGAAGGATTGACTTGGAAGAACAAGGAAATGTTCCAATAGTTAATTTAGGGAAATCAAGGATGATAAAAAAAAGATCCATTTTAGCAGGATAACTTTCAAAAATTGGGTTCATTGTCTATCACTCAAAATGCTTGAACGTTATGGTTCAAAAAAAGCTGATTGATTAGTCAATTCCACCTAGTTTGCAAAATATTAGAGAAGATAATAGATCTTCTCAAGGTATTGAGCATGAGTAGTTAGGGACTAGGTTTACACGTTTTTGGTAAATTTCAAATGTTTACCAAGTCCTAGAGCAAAATAAAGTGCATTTGTATTTGAAAAGGACTATAAAGAATTAATATGTGGAGTTGGATGGGTGAATGTGTGCTCTCTCTTCTTGGTGGTGGTCTTGTTCATTACTTTGGTGTTTAGTTTTGCTTGTAGAAGTCTTGGTAGATTATTTGTAGCTTCTAGTTTATATTACAAATGCTTGATATATCTTTTCACATAGATATGTACAATTTGCCGTTTTGCAAGTATCAAGGTTCATGCACAAGCCACTCAAAAATCATTGGAAAGTAGTAAAACAATGTTTCAAATATGTGAAAGCTACAAAGAATTTTGCCATGGTATTTCCTGAATATTCTTCAGTCTTCACACTTAAAGAATTTCCAAATTCTGATTGAGAAGGTGATAGATGATCTATAGAATGCGTGATTTTGTGGAATTCTAAGCTACAAAAGATTTTATGTTATTTTGATGTTCATGTATACTTACCTACGGAGATATTTTTGGATATTCAAAGTGCTATGGCTATTGCAAAGAACTCAGTTCATCATGCAAGGACAAATCATATTGAAGTTCACTATCATTACATGAACAAGTAGCAAAGAAGAACATTGAGATTACTTATATTCCTACAAGTGAGGCATATATTTTTACAAAAACGTTATCAACAGAGACATCACAAGTTGTGTAGATTATTTAATCTCACCCCAATATGACATTGAGGGGAGGATTGTTGTAAACAATGTCATTTTGAACACAAAACTCTAATTTCAACAAACCATAATTTTCAGTAACCATTTCCTAGAAATGGTATTGGTTAAAATCAGCCAAAATTTTTATTGCATATTGATAAAGTATTCAAGGAGAGCTATCTGACCATATATAAAACTTAAACAACTAATCTCTCCATGTCCCTCAAAATTATAACTCTTGCTTTTTACTTGCTACATGTCACAATATCCTTAAAAGTGATTAAAAAAAGGTCAATAGTCAATATTAGAAGGCAAGGAAACCAAAAAAGCTAGGCCTCATCCAACTAAAGCGTAATAAAAAAGATTTGATAAAACCAAGGCACTATGAAGTATTTTTGGTAGGAATTTGCACCAAAATTTTTCATGGGGATGCTTGCAAAATATAGAGATAAAAAACATTCTCTCTTTTCTTTATCTTTCACATGTCTCCTTACTTTCCTCTCTTTTTCTTGATCTTGTTCTTCTTCTTCTATACTTGAAGGAGATCATGAAAGGAATGCAAGTTGATAAGTGAGAGAATGGCATGCGTTGGTTGGAGATAGTTCTCTCAGACTCACAAGAGAGAACAACACATCCTTAGAATCCCACACGCACATTGAAAGTGGGAATAAGGTTCTGTGAAGGTTGTGCCTAGAAACATCACTTTCAAAATGAATGGTCCAAGTATAAAGGGTGTTCTCTCCCTCTTTCTCCATTGCACAATGCATGGGGAGGAGGAGAGAGTAACCCCTTTTCTCTTTCCTTGCCTCCTTGACCTAGCTTTGGTGCCACCTACATGGAGGTCCACTAAAGAAACAAGTTCGTGTTATTGATGCTCTCAAAAAGAGGATGCCCAAGGATCTTATTATTAGCTCTGATACCAACTTTATGAAAGAGTAATCTCAAAAGACGTAACTATGTGAGAAGGGTGAGAGAAAATAAGGGCACATATATGATGAGCTAAGGGATGTACCATCCTTCCATAACAACCATATATAGGCTTCTACATTAGTTGAGGACTCATGTCCTCCAATCCTTTCCTATACACCACTCTTACTAAAGAATGTCCCTCATTTCAAGGCGTCCTAACCTTCCTTTCTTAGTCTAGGGTCTTATTCCTTACTTAATAATAGAACCAAGTGAACCTAGATGTATCCAAATGATGTATCCAAATGCGAATCCTTATGATAACCATGTAAAGATAGATGCATCCAATATTCTATCCTTGAGAATGTATCCAAAGGAGCTCAAATATACCAAAAATCAAGTCAAAGATAAAAAAAGAAGAGGCATACAATAACAAGTTTGGCTCACAGGAGAAATGTTTTGGTAAGCTCAACATGCAAATAAAAGTGGTGCTTGGATTTAAGGCTTGCTTAAATTTCCTAGTTCACAAGCCTCTCAAAATTAGTTTTGAATGGTGGGATGGCTAGCATAGTGTGTGGAAGCCTCATGGTCAAGCAAGCCCATGCTAGAGCAAAACTTGTATGGGTGACCTTTTTAGAAATCTACTTCTCATTAGAGATCATGCAAGAACAAACAAGATCCTAGATGTACCTTGGGCTTTGGTGCATTAGAAATATCATGAAAGAATGTGTTAAACATTGCACCTTTATACAAAAAGGATAATCATTGCAAATGCACAAGGAGCTTCCATATGAGCTACACATCTTATGATGTGATATGGAATGCGAAAACCATATAGAAAATAGCTTTTGCATAAGAAAACGGTACCAAATGGATAGACTGGTGGATGACTTGGAAAGGGAGATATTTTTGCCTTGGTCATGCCTCACATTTTCTTGGGAATTCCAACAATAATACACCATTGTCAGGGACCCTCCTCTCCAATTATATAAAAGTACAATCATTCTGCTTATTGGATTTATTTTGATTATTGAGTTCCTATAGCTTCCTCACTTCAGTGTGAGACATCATGCCTCCATTCTCAAAGATTCACACTTGAAAGTGTATATGAAAGAAAAAGGTTTCTAAGCTTCTGTGCTACATGACTTGGAGCTCAGGTTCACTTTATTTTGGATAAAAAAGTCATGATGGAGTGTATGTGGAAAAAAGAGGAAAAAAAAAAAGAATGTATAACACCCTGTAGATTCCCTATTCGGATTGTACACTCCAACAACAAGGGAATGGTCCATGTTAGTCCCAAGTTAGGCCTGCCTACCTACATGAGGCCTGAGTATGAAATAATGAGCTTTCATAAGACAACTTTTCTTTTATTATTTGGTTTCATAAATTATCCTCATAATTGCTAATGAAGGGTAAGAAAGGGGCCCACTTAGGCTAAATGATTTTAAAGACAAAATTTGGCATGACTCATGGGAAAGGAAAAGTAAGAAAATAGTAAACAAGAAGTAATGTGACAAACCTAATGTAAAATGATAAACAAGCTGAGATTATAAAAGGGTAGCACTCATTGGAAAGGAAGGAATAAAGAACAAGGATCAATTTGAGGAAGTGTAGAAAGAATGACACCTAAGCCACTTTTGGGTTTTTGACAAGAAACATGAGAATATAAACAACTACTTTGACCACATTGGTTCTTCAATGCCTATAGGATATATGATGTAAAAAGGAATATAGACAATCAACCATGTAAGTATGCTATGAACTATTGAATAATTCTTCTACACAACACATGTGGTTTGAAGTTAATGCAATTTGAGCATGGTTTGAACATGGGTGTCATACTATTTGCCATGTATTTGTAAATGGTTGCACATAGTTATACAACTGCAGCTCCTAATTCATGAAATGAGAAACACACATGTTCTCAATCTCACAAAAAAACAACACTCTATTATTGACTGTATTAAAACATTTTATGTATGACTTCAGCATATTCTTCTTTGTCACTTGCAAGTTGCAGTCACTCCAACATGGAGTGCGCCCTTCTTGTCCAGTCCCATGTGTTCTCTCTCTCTCTCACACACACACACGGGGCCGCTAATGCCTTGCGGCCCCCACTCGATCTCTCTTCTATCCCTCTCTTGATCGCCCACACCGCTTTGCTCCATCCCCTTCGCGACTGCACTTCGCCCACTAGGCTGCCTTCATCTGGTAACTTGAGTGAACGCTGACCATTATCTTGCGCGCATTGGACAATCATAGAGAGAACCTACGTGACACAGAGCCCAGCGCTTGGATAGATCTTCATTCTGATTGGATAGATCTTCATTCTGATGCGTCTCTTTGCGGTGGATCGGATCTCACTATACGTGTCATAGCCTGGAAGATGGCCTGTACAATAGTCTGGTTTCGTAGGGATCTTCGGATAGAGGATAATCCCGCCCTCGTTGCTGCAGCTCGAGCGGGCAGCGTCGTGCCCATTTTCATTTGGGCGCCTGAGGAGGAAGGCCAGTTCTTGCCGGGCCGTGTTTCGCGATGGTGGCTCAAGCAGAGCCTCTCCCACTTGCAGGAGTCCCTTGCCAGCCTCGGAAGCCCGCTCATCTTGTGCCGGTCCCGCAGTGTCACTACTGCCTTGCTTCACATCATAAGACAGACTAATGCAACTCAGGTCTTCTTCAACCATCTATATGGTAAGTGTCTCATCCGTGTCATTTGTGCAACCATTATTTGAGAGAATCAATCGAGCACCATGTACATGCCACTTGCAAATATTCACTGCGCGCGCAGTTTTCTTAAAACTTCAAGAAAAATAAGAGGTATTATCGAACTTATAACTATCGTTCAGCATAAAATTTAGTTTTTATCCATTGATATGTGGAATCGGGCAGAGCTAGAGGTGTTCCATTTCTCTAAAATTCAGAGTGCTATTTTACCGGTTGATATTTCGGCCAGTGGGTGTGTTTCTAACTACGGCTGTCACTTGATATTAAGCCCGCCAATGGATATTTTCATCCCCAAAGCCAGGAATGTCGTACGCTTGGTCATTTTCCAGCAGCTTTAGCTGGTCCATTGATATTTTGACATTGGAAGGGACAAGTAAACTGCTTTCGCTGTTAAAATTCTGGGGCGAAAACATGACTTTTCTATCTCATTATATTGTGGATATTGTTTGTTGACCCCTATTGTGATCCTCATGACAATGAGACAGGCGGATAATTTTACCGATACTGAAAATGTTGGAACTTGGTTCAAACTTCAGATCACGACTTTTTCGATCTGAGCTTTATCGAAGGTGAACATGTCATCTATTTACCTATGATATGATGCAGGAAAA
>CM035428.1:62388724-62401224 GCA_020310875.1 Ceratopteris richardii
GAGATATCTGAGTTTCAACTTTCCATTTACACATGAAAGATCCTTGCTGTCCAACTTGAAATATTTTCCCTGGAGGAATGATGAGGGCTATTTCAAAGTTTGGAGACAAGGGAGGACAGGGTATCCTTTGGTGGATGCTGGCATGAGAGAGCTTTGGGCCACAGGGTGGCTACATAATCGCATTCGTGTGATTGTTTCGAACTTTTTTGTGAAGTTTCTGCAACTACCATGGCGCTGGGGAATGAAGTACTTCTGGGACACACTCTTGGATGCTGACCTAGAGAGTGATGTATTAGGATGGCAATATATTTCTGGAAGCTTGCCAGATGGCCATGAGCTTCAACGGATGGACAATCCTCAGGTTATTTCAGTGTTGCTTTTCTCAACTTAAATAGTTTCTCTTGTTAACATTGGTTACTTATTGGGTGAATTTCTGTCGTAACAGTTTGAGGGGTACAAATATGATCCTCATGGAGAATATGTGCGGCGCTGGCTTCCAGAGCTCTCTCGCTTGCCGTCTGAATGGATACATCATCCTTGGGATGCACCTCCAAATGTGCTTCGGGCTGCTGGAATTGAATTGGGTTCTAATTATCCTAGACCTATTGTAGAAGTTGCAGCAGCAAGGGCAAGGCTTGAACAATCACTCACAGAGATGACGGGTAGGGGGGCAGCTGCAAGGGCAGCTGGTCTAGAAGACACTGTAGGATTGGATGGTTGCGAGCCTTCTCAGGCAGATAATATGGATGTTGATAGACATCCCCATCATAATGCTGAAAGGAATGTTTCAGTTAAGTCACCTTATGATCAGTTGGTTCCAAGTTTATTAATGGAAACAGGAAGGGGTGCAGCAACTGCATTTTCTAGCCATGCTCATGAAGGACATGCCAATGGGCCAGTGAGATGTGCTCGTACACGCGCTCACATGGTAACAGATGGAAACAGACTGCCATCTCAGCCACCCTCTACAGGTTTTCAAGGTGTGACAAGTGACACAACTCCATCAGTTGAGTCATCATCAGCACACATGGATCGTTCTCAGTCAAACGGTGTCATCCTGCCATCATGGCCTCGACACCGGCAATCACATTCTACTACACATCAGGATGATTCTCAAGTGCCTTTGGTGCCGGAGTTGCGCCACAGGGTCTTGTCAACATAACAGCCATGTCCATGACCACAAATCGATATGTCATTACCAGAGGTACTTGGGACTGGCTTGGGTCTTTGGAGGTGGATGCAGTTATATTGTATATTTTTTAGAGTTCAAATTCTCACTAATTTTACTGTTTCTTGTTATTATACAGAGAAACTAGTCATTGGCATTTATACGGATGGTTATAGGCTCACCGATATTCATCAGTTCCTGTGGAACTTGAAGAGGAGGGCTGCAAGATGTCTGTTGAAAATGATTTGGGCTAGTTCTCCGGTTTGGGATTTTTCCCCTTTGTATTATAAGATGACTGCTCAATGTTTCCGAAAATTGATCTTTGAGTCAATTTGCATATGATGGAACCAGCCTTCATGGTGAATCATACTGTTGCGTTTCCAGGTTGAATGCATTGAACCATTAAACAGGTAGGTGAATACTTTGCATTGTTCAGTGTTTTATGTTACTGAAGGATGTGAATATTGCAACAACTTTCGAAGTCATGAGTAATTGACTTGCAGGTATTCAATATTTATTTTGTATTGTCATTGCGTTGTGCATGTAGGATTGAGTGCTTATAATGTGAACCATTTTTTATGCTATCAATGCTTGACTTGTTATGATGATCTTCTGATGGAAGATGGTTGTTGATGTGAAGGCATCCCTGATGTGATGTTAGTACAGTATTTCTGAGTGACTGGAACTTCATTAGGTATATTGCTGGTGTTCATGGAAAGCAAGATGCAAGCTTTTATGCTACTTCCATGTCTTTCAAGTGATATAGATTCATCAGGTGAGCAAATTGCTCTTGTTGAATACATCTGCAATCATCTATATTCTCCATAGGAATCTTATTGTATCATTTTGTGTTATTGCATATGTTGATGTCATTTCTCCATTTCCCCCCCTGGCGTGATTCAGTTATATTTGATGTGCTTCTGTATGTGCTTAAGTTCTGAGTTTGTGAAGTTGTGGGTAGTATTTGTTTATTTGAAGTTTGGACAGTTCTTTGCATTTCAAAATACTAATTGAAGTTTTCCAAAAGAAAACAAGTCTTACATATTCAATACTTGGGCGAGAAATATAAAAGTACAAAAAGGAAACAAGATGGAAAGACCTCTAGTGGCTGGTAGGGTATGAGCCAATCAAGGAGCTCTTGATGTAACGATGTATTGTCTGCATCAATTATAGGTTATTTGACTGCTATTGTTCAGATTGTGCTAAAAGTTCTAGTACAGAAGTGGTCATAAAGTCTAAGAGAGGCAATAGAGAAGTGGGTCCTTTAAAAAATAATGCGGTGCTGATGCATGCTTGTTGGTGAGGACTGTTGTAAGACTGTCCATGATGAAATCAAACGCTCATACTTTTTGCCCAGGTAGCGTGACAGGCAAAATCCCTAATCGTTCTTGGAAATATGTTTGGTCAGAGTTTATATGTTACACTGCATTGTTTCTGTAGCAATCTGCATCCCTCTCTATCCTGTACATAAATGAATCTCGACTACAGGGAAAACTTGCTCATGTTTGGGACATACCAAGATCCTCCGAGTGGTGTTTGAGGGACATACCAAGACCAGTCAGTAGAATTTCAAGGGTTGCAATGCAGAGTTCAGAATGAAATGAAATGAAGTTCAAATCCATTGATCTCAAGACCAAGATACTCCTGTCAAGTATTTAAGACACATACCAAGACCAGTAAAAGGAATTGCAATTGGTGCAATGTAGAGTTTAGAATGGAAGGAAATCCAAATTCATTGGTCTTAAGCAAAGAAGATAGAAAAAATGGTAGGCTAGACAGTTGGTATAAAATTAACCAAGTGAATTAGCAGTATTATCTATATTGGTTAGTATTCCTAGTTGTGCTCTTTTTTTCTGATTGCCTTGTGGACTTATCACTTGTAAAATGCTTGTGCAATCACCCTTTTAGCTTAGTTTCATGAGCCATGCTGATTACCATCATTTTATTTGATTAATGCGAAAACTAAAAGGTTATTTAATGTAAGAGAGCAATTATGAAAGAGAGATGATTGTGCTAGAAGAGCAACGAATGTATACAAGGATCTCGAAGATTTGTTACTATGAGCAAGTACAAGAATGATGGCATTGTTTTTATGCACTTTAGACATAGATTGTCAATGGTGATCAGCCAACTCTAGATGGAGGAATACAAGGTAGAGGTATGCTTGCTAAAGTTCATGTTTTGGACTAGAGCAAAAGTATTCTATAAATAGATTGTGGAGAGATGTTGCCTTGTAAAAATTGCTGTAGCTCTAAGACTAAAAATTGCTGCAACACTGATACCCTATAAGAAGAGGAAGGAAGACCTTGCTCAAACTTGATACAATGTATGTGAATTGTGGATAGATGACACACACATAAGATTGAGGTAAGGTGAGAAGAGAGGACACCATATGGAAGAAACACTAGATAACTTGAACATCAAATGATTAAAAAGACTTAAAAGTAATATGAACTAGACCAAAGAGCATATGTACATTCAAACACTAAACGAGAGATAGATGGTGCTATTTTCCCATGTGCTCTCACTATGGAGCTTTGATGGTAATCTAGACATATGATAGGAGAAGAGCTATAGATTAACAATATGAGCACTAGAGTTGGGCCCTTGACCATAGATGGATAGGAGACCATCCTTATAAGGTTGTCTACGGATAGGTTGGACTTGCCATGATGTACATCGTGGAAAACCAAATATTCATCCATGTGTCATGGGGACTCGTTATACACACACACACACACACACACACATACATACATACATACATACATACATACATACATACATACATACATACATACATACACACACACACACACACACACACACACATACATACATACATACATACATACATACATACATACATACATACATATACATATACATACATACATACATACATATGTAAGAAATAATAGCACAACGGAATAGACCAAAACATACATACATACATACATACAAACATACATACATACATACATACATACATATGAAGAAATAATAGCATAGCGGAATAGACTAGTAGACAACTGATAAAGTAACAATTATGCAAGAGAGCAAAGAGCAAAGAATGTATACAAGGATCTCAAAGATTTGTTACTTTGAGGAAGTACAAGAATGATGGCATTGTTCTTGTGCACTCTAGACATAGAAATGGAGAAATCCAAGTTTGAGGTATGGTTGCTAAAGTTCATCTTTTGGACTAGAGCAAAAGTAGTCTATGAATAGATCGTGGAGAGACGTTGCCTTTTAAAATTGCTGTAGCACTAAGACCATCTAAAAATTGCTGCAATACTAATACCCTATCAGAAGAGAATTGGAGACCATCTAAAATTACTATGCCTTGTAAAAATTGATGTAACTCTAAGACCATCTAAAAATTGATGCAACATTGATACCATATAAAGACCTTGCTCAAACTTGACACAATATGTGTGAATTGTGGATAGATGACACACACATAAGATTGAGGTAAGGTGAAACGAGAACACCATATGGAAGAAATACTAGACAACTTGAACACTAAAAGGTAAAAAAATAGACTTAAAAGTAATACGAACTAGACCCAAGAGCTTATGTGCATTCAAACACTAAACAAGAGATAGATGACGCTATTTTCCGATGTGCTCTCACTATGGGGCTTTGATGGTAATCTAGATAGATGATAGGCTAAGAGCTATAGATTAGCAATATGGGCACTAGAGTTGGTAGGAGACCATCCTTATAAGGTCGTCTACGGATAGGTTGGACTTGCCATGATGTATGTCATGGAAAACCAAATATACATCCATGTGTCGTGGGACTCAAGTTACACACACACATAGATACACACACATAGATACATACATACATACATACATACATATGTAAGAAATAATAGCACAATAGAATAGACCAGTAGAAAACTTAGAAAATAACTATTATGCAAGAGAGATGATAATGCTAGAAGAGCAAAGAATGTATACAAGGATCTCAAAGATTTGTTACTTTGAGCAAGTACAAGAATGATGGCATTGCTCTTGTGCACTCTAGAAATAGATTGTCAATGGTGATTAGACAACTCTAGATGGAGGAATACAAGGTGGAGGTATGCTTGCTAAAGTTCATGTGTTGGACTAGAGCAAAAGTAGTCTATAAATAGATCATGGAGAGATGTTGCCTTGTAAAAATTGTTGTATCTCCAAGAACATCTATACATTGCAGACAAAGAGAGATGCAGACAAAGAGATGAAAATAACACAGACAAAGAGAGATGCAAATTGAGAGATAGAGAACTCAAATTCTCGAATTTCCAAGAGTAAAGAAGCTACAAAGATGGTGTTGTCCACACGTACACTCCCAATGTGGAGCTTAGATGGCGATCTAGATAGATTCTAGATGAAGGGTTTACTAGTGTGCATTGCTATGTAAAGCTACACATGGGCCATGCTTATATAGCTTTCACAAAGGGAGTCGGTATAGATAAATTTAGTCGGGAGATGCAAAGTAGTTTGTATAATATACAATCCGACAATATCTCCATGAGCAGAAGTCTTACCGTCTCGGCCCTATGGGTGACCTTGCGAAAGGGGGCAAGCCCCTCTCTGTACTCCCCCCATTAAGGTTCTATGGGGAAACTGCACCATGCCACAAGGCCTTTGTCACCTTGAATGGCAACCCAATGATCTTGAAGTTTATGCTGCACCTAACCTAATGGCTAGGCTTACAAAGATCATCTATTATCATCAATGGTCATAGATAGAACTCATCTAACTTGGAAGTTAGGGTTCCATAAATGTTTGGGCTTTGACAATGGCTTCTCCTCATAATGGGGGTCTTACAACTTAAAGCACCATGGATCATTTGTGGTCACTTGAGGGTGGAGTATTGAGTATATCTAACACCCTCCCAATGTCCACCTTGCGGTGAACTACCTCCTTGGTCCAATGCCAAGCTTTGGAAAGCGTTGATGAAGTTGTTCTCTCCTAAGGGCCTTGGTGAAGATGTTTTATCCATTTTCTTTAGTTGGACAATAGCTTATCTCCATGACCCCATCCTCGATCAACTCATGCACATAGTGATACTGAATTTCTATATGCTTGGTTGTCACACTTCAACCTTGCCGCCTCCTGTCCCTATATTCCTATGTGCCAAAGGATCCTTGTCAACCATATTGCTTCACATGTTGCAACACATGTTGCTTTGTACTCAACTTCAATAGAAGTTAATTTTTTGGTATCAATATCTCTTGTTCAATTTGAATCATAGTATCCAGCCAGAGAGAACCTTCTTTATAGAGAATACCATAATCAATAGTTCCTTTCACGTACCTGAGTATCCGCATGCTTGCCTTCCAATGAGTTTGGCAAGGCTTATTAGAGAACATGCTTACTACTCCAACAACATAGGAGATGTTTGGTCTGCTATTGCACAAGTAGATGAGACTTCTAACTAATTTCTTGTATTTTCCAATATCCATGGGAGGCGAATTATCTTCAATAGATAATTTTGTGTTGGCCTCCATAGGTGTACAAATCTCCTTGCAATCCTCCATGTCGAATGCCTTCAAAATCTGTCTTGCATACTTTTGTTGAGAGATGAAAACCTTCCCTGGTTCTTGCCATACTTGAAGGTCTAAGCAATAATGCATTAAGCCCAAGCTTGTTGTTTCAAATTCTGAGCTTAGGTCATCTTTTGTTTGTTGAAGAAGAGCAGCATCATTTCTTGTAATCACAAGGTCAATTACATAGGGTGGAAGCACACTTGTTTTCCATCCTCTCTTTAGAACATACAAGTTAGCATTAGAAGCACATATTTTGAAACCTAGATCCAAGAGATACTTATCTATCCATTGGTACCATACTTTAGGGGCTTGTTTTAGCCCATATAATGCCTTCTTCAGCTTACATACCTTGTTCTCTAAATGGGGAACCTCAAAACCTAGTGACTAAGACACATATACCTCCTCCTTGAGGTCTCCATTCAAGAGTGCTGTTTTGGTATCCATGTGATAGGTTGGCTAGCGTTTATGCACAACCACAACTAGTACTACTCAGATAGTATTCATCCATATAGTTGGGGAAAATGATTCACAAAATTCAATCCCTTCAACTTGTGAGTATCCTTGTGCAATAAGTCTTGCTTTGTACTTTTCCAAAGTACCAATTTGACCCACTTGCTGCCAATGGCTTTGCGCTTAGGGGGTCAATCCACTAGCTCCCAATTTCCATTCTTCATCATATTGTCGTACTTTTTTTGCATGGCAGCCCTCCAATTTGGATCGTGGAGTGCCTCTTCCACATTGGTTGGTTCTTTTGCTTGTTCTTGAATGAGCTCAACCATCGCGATTGCATTTACAATATGGGCGCTTGCCCTTCTCTGCTCTTCTATTCTCTCTGATCACCTTGGTCCATCTACAACTTGTTCTAGTGATTGTGAGATAGGGTTTCCAGAATCATAATATTGTCTCACCCATCTCCAGGCAATCAAGTGCCACCCAAGTTGTCCCAAGGACTTCAAACTTCCTAGCTAGCTTAAAGGATTTGGGAAGTTTGTTCTGAGAGCTTTCCAACGATACCTTACATGCCTCATCCGACCTATGGATTGAGAGATACACTCCAATATTTTTTTGGGTAGATTTCTCAAAGCGCAACCACTCCCATTAGTACCCTTTCACATGATAGAGTGCCCAAGCGCCTTTTTAAGATGTCATTGGGTGCCCATGAAATTTGTGGAATCCATCCACTTTGCCCAAGCCTACTTCCTAGGCTCTGAAACAAATCTTATATCTATAGGAGATTTGAACTCAGGACCTCCCAGCTAGGAGTGTGATGGGCTAACCACTTGCCCCAAAAGCCATGGTTAAGGATTACTTCGTAATCCTCCCTCTTAGGGTGTAGTTCTACCTGCCAAGGGTGTGATTCAACCATATCCTATCTATCACTTTATTAGAAACTACACCCTAAGAGGGAGGATTAGGAAGCAATCCTCAACCATGTCTTTTGGGGAAAATCATTAGCCCATCACACTCCTAGTTGGGAGATAATGAGTTTAAATCTCCTATAGTTCATAACATCCTCACCATACCCTATGAAGATACATTTGATGCTTCTTTGGTTAAAACTTGTTTCTCTTCCTATTTGGAGCATGTACATAACATTCACTTCCAAATAGATGGATTTTTACCAATGTAGGCCTCTTGTGGAGTCTTTTCATCGCATGCCTTGGTGTAACTTCAATTCAAGATTCAGATAGCTTGGCAAACCATTTCCCTTCAACCTGCACCTTGCCATCTCCATGATGGTTCGATTCCGATGTTTCGTGACACCATTTTGTTGAGGCCTATGTGTCACTATGAGTTGATTCTTGATTCCTTTACTCTTGAAGAAATCTTCAAACTTTGTCGATGTAAACTCACCGCCATCGTCCATCCTAAATTTCTTCATCGTCTTCCCTGTTTCAATTTCAATAAGATGAAGCCATTCTTTAAACTTACCAAAAGCTTGAGTGTTATCGTGAAGGAAGTACATCCACATCTTCCTGTTATAGTTGATGGGTAACATGAAGTAGGAAGATCCGCCCAAGGCCCATGTATGCATTTTTCCACACAGGTCAGCATGCACCAACTTTGGAGGATAGTTTGATTTGTTCTTGCTTTCTTGTGGAAACGCCTTCCTCTCTTGCTTGCCCATCATGCAAGCTTCATACCTTCACCTCTGCAATCGATGGTAGGTGTGCAACCATATCCATGCAATGTATATCCTTTAGTACAGTGTATCTGATATGGCCAAATCTCTCATGCCATAGCTTACTTGTACCCACACTTGTAGTGGTTGTAAGAGCAGGCAACTCATATAGGTTGTTCCTCCTTATGCCAATCCAACAACATTGTTGTTACTATCCACGATCTTAGATCCTATCTTACTCAAAGATAGTTCATGACCTTGATTAGTTATAGAAACTATGAGAGCAGATTTTGTTTGATTTGTGGAACATACAACACACTCGAAAGCTTTCTCATATCCCCATTAGAATGGATGAAAGAAATCGTACCTTCGTCCTTTGCGAAACATCTTGCATTATTGCCTACCTTCACTCTAATGGATTCCTTTAGAGGTTGTAAGGAATTGCAAAGTTCTTTTTTGCTCGTCATGTGATGAGAGGCACCACTGTCCAACATGCATGAGTCATCTGTTCTTGAATCTTCAGTCGAGGAGCATAAATCCTCTATCATAATAAATAACTCGAGCTCTATTTTTGCACTCTTGGCAGACTCCTTGACCTTGCCACCTTTTGAAGAGCCATTCTTCTCTTCTGCCTTCTTGATGAGACAATCTTGAATTTTGTGGCCTTTCTTCTTGTAGTGGAAACACTATCCCTTGAACTTCTTTTTGTCATTCTTATTTTTGTCTCCATCTTTTGAGGGGTGCGCTTTTCCTCCTTTGGCATTTGTTGTGAATGCAACATCTCCTTTGTTTCCGCTCCTCCATGAGTAAGGCACTAAATTATTCAAAAGTTAGAGGTTGAGGTCTGATTTGAGTGTTAAAAGAAGTTACCAAACCATTAAATACAACATCGAGCTAGCTCCTTGCTTGAATTTTGTACACCTTCTCTCTCCATTTGATCTTGTAGATTCTTTATGCAAGTGGTAAACACCTCTATAGTCTCCCCATCAACAAACCTTTCTACTGCTAGCTGATTCTCCAAGTTTTGAATTCGTGTTTAATTACGTTTTTCATATTGATTTCTCAATATGTTCCATGCTTCACAAGCCTTGGTAGTATGCTAACTGAGAGTTAGAACACTATTAATAGTGCTTGTAAGTAGAGCACAAAGTGCACCTGAGTTTCTATGTTTCCAAGCATGTGAAAGATCATTATCGGGAGGAATCATTCAACCATGATTATTTGGATCATGTGTTTGGGGTTCATGATTAGTCCCAAGAACAGTATCTAGAAGCTCATATGAATCAAGGATAGAAGTGATTTAAAATTTCACGGGGTGTAATTCGTACCATCAAGCTTACCTTCCATGATGGCTCATGGTTGTGTTCGCAACATTGGGATGATCGACATCATGGTTGCTCCTACATGTGCTCCACCTACTCCTTGATTCCCAATCATAGATGATGACACATTGATTGAAATCTTCTCTGTTTTGTTGTTGAAGCCTTTACAACCTCTGCGTTTCTACATTTGCACCACTGAGAGCCTCCTCAACTCTAATACCATGTAAGAAATAATATCACAATGGAATAGATGAGTAGACAGACCTAAGAAAATAATGCAGACAAAGGAAGATGCATACTGAGAGATAGAGAACTCAAATTCTCAAATCGCAAAGAGTAAAATAGCTACAAAGATGGTGCTGCCCACCCATATGCTCCCAATGTGGAGCTTGGATGGTGATCGGACTCTAGATGAATGGTTTACTAGTGCACAATGCTACATAAAGCTACACGTGGGTGATGCTTATATAAATTTTTACAAAGGGAGTTGGTATAGATAAACATATCAAGAGATACAAAGTAGTTGGCAAAATATACAATCCGACAATATTTCCATGACCAGAAGTCCTATCGTCTTGGCACCACGGGCTGGGGGGATAGGACTTCTGCACTCCCCCCCATTAAGGTTCTATGAGGTAACCATGCGGCACCACAAGGGCTTTATTTCGGCTTGAATGGCAACCCAATGACCTTGAAGTTTATGCCGTACCTAACTTAATGGCTAGGTTCACAAAGGTAATCTATTACCATCAATGGTCACACATAGAATTCATCTAGCTTGGGAGTTAGGGTTCCACAAATGTTTGAGTTCTCACAATGGCTTCTCCTCATAATGGGGGCCTTACCACTTAGAGCACCATGGATCATTTGTTTCACTTGACAATGGAGTATTGAGTATATCTAACAACATACATACATATACACACACATACATACACACACATACATACATAAATACATACCTACATACCTACATACATACATACATACATACATACATACATACATACATACATACATACATACATACATACATACATACATACATACATACATACATACATACATACGTACGTACATACGTACGTAGGTACATACATACGTACGTAGGTACATACATACATACATACATACATACATACATGCATGCATGCATACATACATACATACACACACACATACATACATATATACATATGTACATACATGGATACCATACATATGTACATACATACGTACATACATACGTGCATACATACATACATACATACATACATACATACATACATACATACATACATACATACATACCTACATACATATATATATATATATATTATATATATATATATATATATATATATATATATATATATGTATATATACACACACACATACATACATACATACATACATACATACATACATACACACACACACACACACACACACACACACACACACACACATATATATATATATATATATATATATATATATATATATATATATATATATATATATATATATATATATATATATGTGTGTGTGTGTGTATGTATATATATATATATATATATATATATATATATATATATATATATATATATATATATATATATATATATATATATATATATATATATATATATATATATATATATATATATATATATATATATATATATATATATATATATATATATATATATATATATATATATGTATGAGTATCATGTATGACTAAGCAAAAGTAAATCCAACCAAATTCCACATTCATGTGAGGGTGCTTCCTCACCAATGTGAACAAATTTGGTCTCCAAAATTGGCCTTTTTGGATGGCCTCCCTTAAAAATATGCCAAGGAATATTTCCTATAACCTTTTCCCTCTTCAATGCAAAGGTCAAACTAACATGTGATCATCTTTCTACCATCTTGGTCACATAGATCTTCATCGGGTTAATGTCCAATGCTTACAACATGGCTTCTCTTCATAGTGGGGGCCTTATAGCTTGGATCATCATGGATCATTGGTGGGATCTCATGAGGCTGGAACATTGGCCATTTCTAGCATTCCTTAAGTGGGTATCTTGGCATGGGTGGTCATTGTCCATGTAGTGGACCACCATGTATACATGGATTCGTACACAAGATTTGTTGATGAAAAATATGCTGAATCGATCAATTGACTTCATGGATAACAATATCAAACAAAATTGGTCCCATCCAACTCAATGGTAAAATCAAACTTAGATTCGGCATCATTTAATTCTCAAAATTAAGTTAAAAAATTGATAATTTTAACCTATGTTTCATACCAACTTGCTACAAATCCTAGTTGTC